>JAIPRL010012714.1:0-11667 GCA_025469235.1 Pemphigus obesinymphae | reverse complement strand
GGAATACATGAAACAAATCATGATCGACACGGGGAAGGATAGCTACAAGGAACTAAAGGAATTAAGTTACAATAGGGAAGCATGGAAAACTGCAGCAAACCAGTCAAATGACTGAAGACGCAAAGAAAAAGAATACCTAGAGAAACAAATAACTACCGGCGATGAAATGAAGATGACGGAAGACGATCAACCTCAATAGTACCTACCTAACTGTTTTGTCCATCTTGTGTGAGTCACCATATCTTCTTCTATATTTGTGTAACCTATATTGTTATTATTTTGTGTGTTATTCCCTTTATATTACAATTATTTATATATTTATTTTTTTATACTACCTATATAAATCATTTTGTTCTTCATTATAGTATCTATCATAGTTGTTTTTTTTATTTATAAAGTTTATATTATACATTTTGTCAACATTTCTCTTATTCATTCCATGCTCACCTTTAATTTCATAAATTAAAAAAATCCTATAACCTCCTTCACCAGTATAGTGTTATCCGGGTTATAGGTTGGCGACCCGTACATATAAAGAGGGGCCAGTAATGGAAACATTACATAATTTATATTTAAATAGAATAGTGTATCTCAAATAATTTATTATTCAATTATTCAGTTCATTCAGAACTGTTGACTTTATCTAGTATTATCTTAAAATGTATTATTATCTTTAAAGCTTAAATATAAATATTTTTTATTAGGTGTTTAATTTAACTAAACAAATATTTCTGTTATTTTTGGGTAAAAATTGAATTATGATTTAATGTTATTGTGTATAGATACTGAGTACTTATTATATTGTCATTATTAGGGCTCAGAAGTTGTTGCATTTGCATGTTCTTTGTGGGCTAATAGATTTATTGTGAAGTAAGTTAGAAATTAATTTCAAGACACTACGAAAAAGTTTGTAGTGCATATTTTGTGATTTTTAAGTTTTAAGAGCATATTTCCTAATTTTACAAATTTTTAGATGATGTTTGACAGTTAATGGTAATGTAATTTAAAAATTCGTAAATTAAAAAAATGTATGTACATATAATATACCTACATATATTGAATTTTTACATCTCATAGAGTCTTAAAGAGTTTTCTAGATGATATGACCGGACACAATATAACTTATTTTAAATATATGCCGATTACTACCACTACTACGTTGAACGCAGTTTTTCAAAATATAAAAAATTTCATAACGGATAATTGACGAGCTTTTAATTTTGAAAAAATCAAACAATGTTTAACGGTTCAATGCAACAATTTTGATGGTAAAAACTAAGAAAAAAATTGTACCTTACGCAATTTAACTTAAATTACTTTTAATTAGGTACTTAGCGATTTTTCTAACTTTTATTATTTGTTCATTGCAGATTTGTAATTTAATTGAAACGTTAGAAAAGAAGAAAAAAAAAAAATGATCAATTTTTAAAATCAGGTATTTTAAAAATTAAGTACCTATTAAAAATTTTAATAATGTATATTGTAATATATATTTTTTTGATATTAATTTGCAAAACAAAAAAAAAAAATAATAATAATAAACCACCAATAAATGTTTATCTACATAAAATATGGCTTTAACTAAAATGCAGGTTTGTATATAATGAATACGTGCAAGTATAATATAATATATAGTAAATCACAGCAATGGGTTACATAATATTATACATTATGCAGCTTAAAACGTAATTACTGTATATTATCTATAATATACAGTAAGACCTGTCTAATATGGAAACGGTTGGGACGGAATTTTCCATTTTAGACAGGTTTCCATTTAATACGGGTCGACAAAAAAAAGTTACAATAAATATTTATTGTTTATTAAATTTTACCAACTTTTTATTATATTTAAATTATATTAAAATTAAAAATTATACATTTAAAAATTACAATAAATTTATATTTACGTATTCTTCCAATATTCTTCTAATGTTTGTTTTGTTATGTTACATGCTATCTTCTTTTCTAATAGATTTTTCACATTCAGAATGGACTCTACAAGTTCGTTGTAATTATTTTTGATCCAATGCAAACATTTCCTTTTAACACTTTTTCCACACTTGAAAAGTTCACTGACAAATGTTCACTGATAATTTATATTTTTCACTAGATTCAATTAATTTTTATTTTTATTTAAAGTTAAAATTTTTGTCTTACTGAATTATGTAATAAAAATGAATAATATGTAAATACAAAAACTCTATGCAGTCCGAGGCGTTATAATTACAAAACGCTACTATAACACTAACGAGAAAATAAATGCAGTGCAACGAAATAATCTTAATCAATATAGATTATATTTATTAACTGATAATTTTTAAATAGGTATTTCCATGATAAACAGGTAAGTACATGGAAAAATATTGTTTCCATTTCCACGACCCACGTTAGACAAGTCCCATCTTACTCAGGGCATGATGTATTTAAAAATGTATTGGAGTCGCCGGGACCGAATAATTTTTCCATAAAAGACAGGTTTCCATATTAGACAGGTTTTACTGTAGCAGGTATATAATGCGATAGTCGGCGGTGAAAAATACGGGCTCTCGTCAGATTATACACGGGACCGTAAAGTGTATACTTTTGGGGGCGAGGCTATATGAACCGACCCTGTGCCTTGACGATATGAAATGTAACGCCATCTCTGGAGCGTTGCATACGTTTCACTTTCAGTATAGTGTTCTTTTGAAAAAAAAAAAAAAAAAAAACAAAAAATTCAAAATTGATCATAATATATGATACTCGTAATTTGCCCCCCCAGTACAGTAATGTAGTACTTTTGCCTGTACATCACGCCGTCTTACACATGCGTTTAAAATACGTTAAGAAACCGCGAATTTAGCCTGCACGTCTGCATAGTGGGTTTTCTGAAAAAATGTTTACGCTTTTATTGGATAAATCTAACACAGACTTCTTCAACGTATATATATATACGTATATATATATATATAACGTATATATATTCAATAGTATGTATAATTGAAAAATAAAATGCTCGTTTCATTTTATTTTTTGATTTAATCATTTATAACGTGACAAGTTGAATTCAAATAAATAATGAGTACAATATAATATATCGTTAGATTTTAGATACTGCTGTGTATCTCGTTCAATAATGCACTCTAGAACTCCACTTTTGGATGAAAATTGTGTATTTATCTATGAAATGCTATTTAAAAACTTTTCATACTAAGCCCACGATATAACTTTTGTTGTTATTTTTTTGTGGAATTTAAAGAAAAATACATACACACATATATATATATATATTATATAGATATATTATATCTATATATATATAGAGAGAGAAGAGTGAGTATGAGGAATATGAGGTAGAAAGGAGTTAAAAGCAATTATTTAGCAAGACTTGCTAAAGAAATAGTCAGTTTCAAGAATTATTTTATAACTAAAAAAGTATCATTTGATAAAAACAAAAAAAATACTGATCAATATGATAAAATACAATAATAATGAATTATTATTAGTCTATAAAATGATATATACGTAATATTACACGTATGAATACAACATTATATACAGATTGAAACCACATATAAATCTGTAAATAAATTGAAAACATAATATTTATTTTATTTACAATATAAATACATACATTTTAACGGTATATGATACTTAAATTTTATAACTATGTACAATGTATATTATAAATAGTATACATTAGAATGTCGATGTATCGTACATTAATTACTATTTCAATTATTCAAAAAAATATACAGTAGAATATTTTTTTATTCATTGTTAATTAAAACATAACTTTTGTGAATGTTACCAACCAAACTGAAAACATTTAACATTATATATGTATATATATAATTTTCTTTTGAAATCGGATAAAAGATGTATTAAAAAAAAAAAAAAAAAAAATCCTAAATTGCATTATTTCCAAAGTTAATATCAATTAAAATTAATATTAATAATCGATTAGTTATATTTTCCAGAAAATTTAATAATATTTCAATAATATTTTTCATAAAAATAAATATATTTCAAAAATACCGTATTCTACACCCAAAATACTCCAAACAGGTATAAACTGCCAAGAAAATGGAATAAATTATTTACGTTTTAAGTTTAGATTATTTTATTGAATTGTAAAATTATGTAAGAAGTTTAATACATTATGTATAAATAAGCGAACGTAGGTTTCAAATAAATAATTTATAAAATTCAAAGTATACATTTTGGCAAAATATTAAATTCTAAACAAATATTTCGCCAAAAAATAAAATGATAAGAATGTTAAAATTTATATGAATTAATTATGCATATATTATGACCGTTGAGTATTTATGGGAAAATTGATTTATTTAAACATTATATTAAAATCATAGTATTGTATATATTGTTTTTTTTACTATCATAGGTATCGATGTGATTATACGATTTTTAATCAACAAAATGTTGTTTTCAACTAGTATTTTTATATGACATTACAATTATTCATGTTGACCAATTTGAAATTTTTAGAGTGAATAAAATAGTATAGATACACATCTGCATGTATGTTCAATACAGTTTATTTATTGTATCAATATTTATTTTAATATCTATGATTTATTAATTATTTAAAAATAATCAAAATGTAATTTGAGGCTAGTTGGTTTTCTAAAACTGAGACATGTTAGTTTGTTTATTTTATATACATTTTTAAATAATATATTTGAATTTTTGTTATTGTGCATTGGTATGGATTAAAAAATACAATTTTGGCCGAAAAATTTACAAACAATTTGTATTGTGGGAGAGGCACATTCTTACCTTCAACTTAATAGAATTTAATAAAAATTGTTAAGTATACATACTATACTGCATGTAAAAACTTCTTTCCATGGTTATTTCAACTTCCCCGGTTACTGAAAATGTCAGTTCAAAATTATTTTGTGGTAATTCTTGCATTTTTAATTTTATCCTAATTTATATTAGTTGGAAATACATATTAAATTTCTTGAAAAATAATTGTAAGAAATTGAGAATAATTATTAATTAGATTTTTTAATAAAAAACCAAAATATTGCATTTATTTATAATGGTACGAGAACTATTTAAGTTAAATACAAATATTTATTCGGATTAAACAATATAAATATCAATAAATTAATAATTTTTACATATATTCATTAAGACTAGTTGATTATAATACTTTAAAAATAATCAAATAGTTGTTAATAATCAAATAATAAATTATTAGTAGGTAATCAGAAAATATTATATGTGTTCATATTTAATAAATCATTATGAGAGTTATTGTTGGATATTAGGGTTTTATTAACTGTTTAAATAGAAATTCACTTTAGTTATAATTTTTCATAAAATATAAAATTTTTTTTTAACCAACTAACTAAATTTATCTTTTAAGTTATAACTAACAATTTTTAAATATAATTTCGATTAGTTTTAGAATTTATGGTTAATCAATAATAATCAAATCCAAATTAATATTTGAGATTTTTATGAAATATAATTATAATCACCTATATAGTTTTTATTAAGTATTATGTCAACAAAAGTAACGATTAAATTGTTTGCTTCCCAATTAAAAATTATATTGCGTTTTTTAAAATTTAGAATAATTTTGTGGTTTTATCCTAATTTTATTACATTTTTATACCTACTCATTGTGTAGCATTATAATTAAACAATAGTTGATACGCATTATTATTAATATTTTTTATATAAAACTTATTATTATAAACGTACGTCTATTTTCTGATGAGACTGCGTTATTATGATGTTTTTTTTTATAAAATGTATTATAATTCTTTCATATTTGGAATTTTTGAATGAATATCTTAATATTTTTATGTTATATAAAAACAATGACGGAAACTTGACGTGATATAATTAATGTAAAAATAATAATATGAGGAAATTTAAAAATATAATATATAAATTAATTTACAGATTGTGATGAACTCTAGTATTATAATAATAATAACAACAATAATAATATTAATTTTAATTAATTATAATATGACTACATCTGACACCACAGTTTATTAGCAAAAATATCATAATCATAAAAAAAACACATTTCAACTTTTTCTATTTTTAGGATTTTTCAATGATATATAATTTAAATAAATCTAAAATAAATTTAATTCTCATTTTAATATAAAATTTTCAAACTAACTAATCAATTTAATACTATAAATTATAATAATTGTTAATTAATATTGTGCTTTATTTAAATTTTAGTTAATACACGACGAATTTGTTCAACAATAATAGTTATAATTAGGTATATTATACATTTAAATATATATCACAGACCAAAATGTGGATCGATTACAAAATAGTGGTAACAGAACAGCGTTAAATCCAAATGAGATATATTGGTGGTTGATGAAGAAAGTTATGCTATATAAGTATTTAGTAGTTTAGGTATAAAATGGCTAACAAAGTTCTTTAATATGTTACAAGTTGAAAAGAAAATGTCCAGAAGTATGGAGGAAAAGTTGTGTGATATCATTATTTAAGTGTTAAGGAGATGTACAGAAATGTGAGAACTATAGAAGGATAAAACTTATGAGCCACAGTATGAAGATTTGGGATAAGATAATAAATAAAAGGGTAAGAAGTGAGACAATTATTACTAAAAATAAGTTTGGGTTTATTCTCGGGAGGTCAACAATGGAGCCAGTATTTTGTGTAAGATAGATTGTAGAGAATTACAGAGAACGGAAAAGGAAATTGTGTATGGTATTTATTGATCTAGAGAAGGCTTATGATAAAGTTCATAGGGAGATCTTAAAGTGGGCATTACTAAAGAAAGGATTACCAAAGGTGTATGTGAACATTATTGAAGATATGTATGAAAGGGGCGAGTACAAGGGTGAGGAGTTTCCGTGGAGATACTGAGGATTTTAGGGTTAGTGTGGGAGTGCATCAGAGTTCGGCTTTAAGCCCTTATTTATTTTCCTTGGTAATGGATGAAATTCGAAATTAATCTCTGACCTTTTTAGTGATTGACATTTATTTCTACCGATATCGTAATTATAATTTTTTAATTTTTTAATAAATATTATACCGTCATTAAAATTGATTCTAGGTATTGCAGTATAAATACACGCCAGTAAGTCAAATAAAAATAAGTCAACTCACACGAATTAATTAAAAAAATATATAGTGAAAAACAAATAAAAATGGTTAATAATATGAGTAATTTTCAAGAATAAATAATTATAATAGGTATTATAATATTTATAAATATTTATTTTTTGCTCAGTCATCATAATTAAATAATTGAAAAAGCATTATTATAAATCTTTTTTTTTTTATAACCATAGGCAATAAAAACAAGAAGAATATGTTTTGTGTATACCAATAAATTTAAGCCTGAATTAAATATGTTATATCATTTACCAGAAATTGTGTTTTTATTACATTGTGGTTATAAAAGGTTGAACGTTAGTGTATGGTTGATGATAAAAACTGCTTACTTATATGGGTAATTTATAATTATATATAACATATAACATTATATATTACAGAATAATATGATAAAAATAGACACTGCAGGCGAGAATTTATACAGGATAAAATATAAAACAGTGATAAAATTATTGACCACGAGAGTTCATCTGACTGTATATAAAATACTCTATACGATCATATTGTATAACTGGATGCTAAAGGTGTTATTGGCTTGCCTACCAGAAAATTCGACGCCTTTCATTCATCAAAATTTTGTTATTATGACCTCATAAACTACACTAAACAGCATAATATCACATGCTATTGTCTTTGAGTACACATTAATTTAATAGATTTATCATCCATAACTCTATTATCTATGCTTACAATCAATATATGTTAAATTGAACAGTGTGATGAACAGTGTAACCATAATGCTCAATAATTAATCTAAGCACCTTAATTTACAGATGGTGAATATATTTAAGCCCCTCTTTAAAGTGTTTATTTCTATTTAACTTATTCTATGACTCTACGAGTATTTACGATATCCAAATATATTCGTATATAGGTAAAAAACGTTGGAGATTTTCGTCTGAATTTAAATAAAAGATAAACATTTTAAACATAATCTAATCATACACATTGTAAACACGTATGTTATCATCGAAGATTAATTTGGTATAATAATAATAATAAATAATTCTGAAAGTAATAAACAAGTATTTAAAACTACAGATCGTGAAACTTTATTACCTTGGAATATCTGAGAGATCCACTATTAAAACAACAGCCATAATAATTTCTATGTTTATCACATTCAGTTAATCAACGTGAAAATATTTATAATAATAATAATGACCTAAAGATAAACGATGTAACATGGATGCACGATATTCAGGTTGGGGATTTTTTAAGAAGAACCATGAAATAATGCTGATAAATAATAACGTATTTTAATAATTTTTCCAGTAGGAGTGATTGGAATTTCATGAATGTTTCGTCCCAAAAGAATGTATAAAAAAATCAATTTAATAAAAACCACTATAACTATGACTTAAAATAATATTTAAATATCAACCGCTCGACGTTATTTTTTTGTTAATTAAAAATTTAACGATACATTTTTTCCGATTGACATTACACGTTTCCTCCTCAGTAGCGTGCAGTATATTAATTTATACTACAATAACTTTTGGTCAAATATCTAAAATTTAATGACGTTCTAAATATTATTAATCAGGAAATAATATGTATAGAACAAGATCCAAAAACTATATTATTTACATTAAAGAAAAAATAAATAAATTAGAGATTTAGTTATTTATTCGTATGGCAGAGATTTAGTGAATTTATATAATATAAAGAAATATTTATTGAATCATGTATAAAATCATCTATAAAAATGTAAAGCCTTTTTATCTATCTATAAATTTGTTAAAATTTAATATAATTTTTGAAAGAGTATAGGTCATTCCATCTTACAATATCATCTGGAGAAAGACAAAATTAATTCACTTGGATTTGACCACACTTTATACAATTTACCACTATTCCGTTACCTCTATTTACTAATGCCCAATATAAAGATTATTTAAATCCATTAATGGATGACCATTCGCGGGAGTGTAATTCCACTTTTAACCATCAACAACGTTCTAAAACTGAGCGAGTTAGTGGAAACCACGCACATAACAATTCTGTTAGTAGGTCGTTCCCAATATACATATTTACACTGTCACTTCCTTCATGAACGGCTTTTTACCATTTTGATTGACGACTAGTGACTTTTGGCTACCACCTATCGGGTTACCACAACCGTGGTGGTGGTTGGCGAATGCATAACCGCCAGTCGTTCCACTACTGACCATCGGTTTTTTATCAACATTGGTTGACCATACGCCACGCTTGCTTACCTCCTGCATGGCTGCTATCTTGTCGGCAAGATGTCGGTTGCCGAGTCTCAGGTTTTTGTCCTTGAGGGCTTCCAACTGCTTGAAGAGATAAGCGAATTCTTCCTAAAACATGCCCCGAAAAGTAAAAAAAAAAAAAGGTTAAGTTAAATTGAATATAAAGAGACTAAATAGTATAATTTTATTTTCATAAGATAATATACTATATTACTATATGTAAGATAAGTTATGAGAGTTAGCGAAGATGTTATAAGAGGAATCAATATTACCAACTAGATATTATGATTAAGGTCTTGTATTACGATAAAAACTTCAAGTAAGATTTAAATTATAGGAGATGATATCGGCGACCTGTAGGTGAAATTGAGATAGTAATAAAATATTGTATATTATAAGCTTGAAAGGATTATGCCAATTGGGTAAAAATGTATGATCTATTCAACATTTATTTTTATTATAATATTTAATGATATAAGATTATAATAAAACAAATGAGTTGTTTCTATATTATATAACATGTTTTATTTAAAAAAAACCACTTAATTCAGAAAATGCATTTTTTTATTTTCTGTATCAATTGTCATACAGTAATAGGTTTTTTAAAAATATACCATAAATATGTAAAATTACAATAAAATCTTTTTTCTTATTTTTAAACGTTTTTTTTTTTTCAAATTATATTTCCGAAGAAATGTTTTGGAAGAAATTTTTTTGAAAAAATATCCAATAAATGGATTATATTCTACCTTTAGATTAGATTCTATTATTTATAATTTCATCATTCTTTATATTAATATCAATACTTATTTCGAATCCTAGAAAAAAATCTAATGGTGTTATTCTATTATAATATAATATCATCCGTAAGTTGAATTTGTTTTTTATCTAGTTGACAACTTTTTAGATTCTGAGCGTAGCGAGGGGCTAGTGGTTTTACAATGATCTTTTTATTTTTCTGTTAACACTTTTTCTACCAGAAGGGGTGCTCCGATCTTTACAAACTTACCCGGTTTCTGGTTATAAAATGCATGTGGTTGGTACTTTAAAGAGGTCAATTTTCGATTTTCTTAATAGTTTTGAGTAAGGAAATTCTTTGAAATTTCGTAAATAATGACATTAAAATCTTTAAATTTACATCGAATATTGGATTTAGTAATATGCAATTCATATTGATTAAAAATTTTTTAATTTTTTTTTTTGCAATTTTGAGTTATTTATAAATATTTTAGATTTTGAGGTTTCTAAGTCCTTAAAGGGTTAATTTTGGGTTTAAAGACCTAACAATTTTATACAAAGTTTAATTTACGTTACTCTAACTAAATTAAAAAAATATCGAAAATCCGTAGTCACAATTTTTTTTTATAGGTAGTCATTTACATTTTTTCAGCAAAATTATCTATTTTGAGGTATTTAGTCCAAATAGTTGGTAAAATGAGATGTTAAGACCTGAAAAATGTAATTTAACGTTAGTCGTGCATTATTTTAATTAAATTTAAAAAATCGACCGGAAAAAATTATTTTAGATTCTGAGCGTAGCGAGGAAGCTAGTAGTTTTACAATGATGTTTATTTTTTATTTTAATTTTTTTTCTAAGTCTACGAACATATCCCATAGTAACTAATCACCTATGAAATTTCTGATTTTTCTATCTACATTTTGTTTAAATAAGGCCGGAATAAAATTTGCTTTTGTAGTTTTGTGCTATATTATAATACAGTATATTAGATTTATTACTCAATATAAATGTTATACCTACTCATAATATAGAATAAAAGATTATAACTTATATTTATAGACTATAAAAAATGAAGTATGTCAAGTATAATTGCAGGCCAAGTATCTATATAGGAGTGATAGTTGGAATAGTACCCATAGGCCACAGTATCTAAGATTCGATCTAGTTCCCGAAATACGCTTATCACTTTTTGTTGAATTGTCCCCTACCACTGTCATGGATTGAAAGATTATGTAATATTAGTATTGTATAAATTCTGTTATATTTATTTAAATTATTGTATACTGTAAAGTTATTGGTTAATATTTTTAAAACTAAATGGCTTATTAATATTAAATTTGATCGCTTTATATTTTAAGTAATACACATTAATGAGTACCTAAAAAATTTGAAATATTTATTTTATATCAAATAAGGTTTCAGTTTTAAAATCATCCATCTGAAATCAACGGATAACATACAGGGTGCGGCAGAGCCGACTGACGAGTTTTGAAGGGTTATAAAAAACGAACAGTAAAACTTAGAGAAAAAAATTTTTTTTATTAAAATAAGTATTTAATACCATTTTTAAAAATTATTGTT
>JAIPRL010012713.1:0-11668 GCA_025469235.1 Pemphigus obesinymphae | reverse complement strand
CGCAGCCGCTGTCAGGCTGGTACTGGTCACTTGGTCCCTTAGGCTATCTCCACACCCAAGTACGCAATTTTGTTTTCCCCGCGAACATCCGAGATGGGAAAACTCGCCTATATTCTTATTAAGACTTTTCATACTTTTTGACAAGTTTTATGCCGGCTGTCGACCTGACCCAACCTCAATTAGTCGACTTCTATGACAGGCATGAGGAAACCGTGGATGTATTCTTAGCCCCCTCCACAGGGTTAAAAGTCTAAGTGATGTTATTTATGTATTTTATAAAACAATATAATACAGATACTTGATTATAAATTTAATTCTTTTGAAAATAATAATATTTATACAAAATACGATGGGTTTTGGTGAATAAAGTGTATTTTCTGGTATACTCGTAGTTGACCAAAGAATGCAAGTTATTCCGTATAATTTCAAGTATGTAATATCTTATAGATATGCAAAAACGAATAACACAATAATATAGGTAAAGTTGATTATTATATAAATTACATATACTTTATTTTTATTTTTATTTTTAATCAATTTCTAAGTGTTAATTATTAACTCTAACTACCGCAGAATTAATCTACAGCACCTATTAGGGTTGGGATACGCCCCGATTTAACAGGACTCACGATTTTTAATATACTTGTCCCGCGTCCTGAGTTAATTCTTAGACGGGACGCGTATGTCGCGATTTCTATGCGTTTTGTTTTTATATTTGTCCCGTGTCCCGTCTTATTAACGAACGGGGCAAGAAAGTCCCGATTTTTATAATCACTTTGGGCAAAATATGTATCACGTCTAAAATTAAAATAATATTGATATAATATTAGTTTTTATGACTACTCTTTAAACCTTCCACTATCTCTTTAGTTGAATCTTATTGTATAGATTATAAGAACTGTTACTTATAATACTGTTATCTTGTCTTATTAAAAATAATCTATCTGTAATAATCAATCCATTGTTGTTTATTTTTAGTATTCTGAATCTCGCTTTACAATAAAGTGGGCCGTTAATATTCTGATTTTTTTACAATATTACATTTCAAAAAGTTTTGTGTCCTGTGAGCTAAACAAAACCCAACCCTATCGCCTATACGCATATGTAATATTCAATGAATCCACTAATTTCGCATTAACCTAAGTTAATTATAACGCACTATAACCAAGTTTCTAATAGGTACAAATATAGTTATTTAGATTTTTGTATTAATACTGATGTTCACATAACCATATTATGTAAATAATATTATTATTTAATAATTAATATTTAAAAACTTGAAAATGTGATCTTATTTTATGTTGTTATTATTTAGTACATATTATATTACGTACTTGGTAAGAGCATAAATATAATATGTATTTTTTTTATATACATATACCTACTATTTTTTATTTACAGCAAACCATTGAACAGTGGAAAAAAGTATTCATTATATCATCAGCAGTTTGCTCAATAACAGGACTTGCCTTTCTGATTTTTGGAAGTTCTAAATTACAAAAATGGAATAATGCAGAACCAAAAATTAAAAAGGAGATTAAGCCTATGGTATAAATATACTTACTTTAGTATATAATTTATATATTATAAGTACTATTAAAACATGACACAAGTTCAGAATATTTTTATATATTCCAAATACTTGAGAATACTTTTATAATAATTTAAAATTGTTTTAATAATTCCTATTATCATTTATCAATATTGTAATTAGCACCAAAAAAAATTATTTTGTGTGAAGCGACGAATTTATTGATTTTAAAATGATGTTTTTTTTATGTCTGCATACATTGTTTTGGATAGAAACAGTCGAACAGGAGCTTTGGAGCAAAGAGCTGGATTTTCATAAAAAAAAAAAAAAGTTCATTCTAGTTAGTACTTTGAAAAGATAATTTTTCGATAGTTTTCGTATTTTCTTGAGCATAAAATTTTTTTTTTTTTTAATGTCTAAAGATATGTTATATGTTATATGATATCTTATTGCGGGTGTATCATTGTTTATTATATCATAGGTATATTACCAAATTAAATATACCTATTTCGTTGTTGTTATGGTGCACAAATGGATTGCATAAAATAGCGGTAACCATATTTATATTCAAAATCATTAATTTTATGGTTATCCATTTAGAGACTTGGTTATTAACAAAAATAAATACAGGTGTCGCGGGAAATTTATACCCACCAAATGTATACCTCCCGGAGGGTATTTCGCCCGAGGTAATAATCGCCCAGCGTAACGGGCGATTAATACCCCCCTAGTAAATGTATACCGGAAGGTAAAAATCGCCCGGTATTATTTATGTATTTTTTATTTATTTATAATCTTACTTAGGAAAAAGAAAAAATACTAATTATAAAATTATAATATAATGTCAAACATTAACGCTAAATAAAACTAATTATCTTTATGTAAAATATATAAGTATTAACTAATATGTATATAAATATATATAATTTAATAAGTATACAAATATATATATATATATATATATATATATATATTATATCTATAAAACCGAATGTGTTCAAACTCAGTGGACTTCTTCGGTCGGATATTTAAAATAATAATTCACTACCAATTCTAAATATTTTTAACATTATAGAGAGGTCAGAAGGGGAGGGTGTACTTTTAGAATTGTCATAACATATATAGTTTTAGTCGCAGAGCCCTCGGGATACCATTGATAGGTAGAGGGTACATTGGTGTATACTGTATAACATACTAAATTCCTCCCCACTTCGTTTTTTAGGTTTTGCTATAACTCCTTCGTTATAATAGATTGGAACACCGTATAAACGGGATAAAATTTGGTTCAAGGTTCTTTAAGAAGTACGCCCGGCAAGTTCTACCAAAAATCCCTTTCTGCTTATACGATTGAACCTTAATTTGGTAAAATTCCCTATGCAGGCATAAGGAGCAGATCTACCGTATTTTGAAAAAAAATTGGAAGGGATACCAAAAGAATATTTTTAAGTTCGTCTTCAGTGATCGATTTTTTTTATTTTTACCAATTAACTATTTCATTGACTTAATTATAATTTTCAGAAAATCCTTAATCCTATATAACTGTTAAACGTGTATGATATAAATTTAATTAAACCTATATATTTTGCAAAAAAAAAACAATAAGCAATGCCGTAGGTAGGTATAATATTTATTTATTTGAAAATTCTCTTTTGGTATCCCTTCCGAAAAAATCTTTCCTGAAAATACGGTAGATCTGTTCCTTATGCCTACATACAGTTACATCTAGAGTAGGGCGAACCGGGCACTTGCCTCGGGCGCCATTATGATGGGGCCCAAAATGTAAAAATATTTAAACTTTTCGTCCCTCTTTTGGAAGTGGGGTCCCATTGATTTATAATTTTAAAACCAAATTAAGGGGTAATAATCGTCCGTCACGACGGGACGTAAATAAGCTATGACCTGTTTTTGACCTTTTTGTTTCGGACGCAACTTAAATATAATTTAAATCAAAAAGATATGATTTAAAAAAATTATGTCACGTGGTTAATGTTTATATATTATCTTACCTACTAAAATTATAAGTGAAAATGTCAAGTTCCTACAGACTAAGATTTTTTAAATTACAAATCAATATTAAATAACCATTATTGATTTAAAGACTATATGTTTTTTTTTTTTTTGGTAGCTATCTAAATCCAAAAATTTACTTATCTGAAGTGCATAGTTATCTTTGTTAAATTTTCGACATACTAAATAAAATAAACTATTGAAGTGTACACACATTCTACTTGAAAAATTATCAGATATAATATAAATAAAACACATTGTATAATAATGCATTCTTTACTAGTCACTGGATGCGTTTTTCAGAATTTAAAATGCATATTTTCATATCTAGTGCATTCATTTTTCTATATTTAGATTTCCCTCCACCATATACTTATATCAGCAGTGATGTAGTGGAGGGTAAGCGTGGATATAGATACGCCACATACAAACTTCGTACATTTTAAGAAGTGCGTTTAGCAAAAAAAAAAAAAAATGCAAGTATACCTTAGGTATACTATAAAAATGTGCGTATACCTAATTCTCAAAAATATTGTTAATATTTCATAATAAGAAATTATTATAGATTTTGGAAAAAAAATCCTAGAATTATTGATGATAATTGACCACGAACGAGTATCCCAAACTGAGATACGAAATGGTTCGCGCGAGTATGAATATTTTAGATTAGGTTATAGTATACTGATACTAACCCAGTAGTGTATTTAGCATTTTTCTTTTGTAGCAGATATGATGGAAAACAGATATCTCCCATTTATCAATATTGACACCTTTAACCAACAGCCATTGGTATTTAGAAATAAATGTGTTTCATTTAGATATGTGCCAGTAATTTTTACAAAATTTGAAAAACTAATTTGTTTTTTTTATAAGTAGTAGGTACACACTTCTTTTTGGGTAGAAAGAACCGAATAGTATTTTTTAATTAAAAATCTTTCTGATAGGAAATTTATTACTGTTGATATTTTTAAATATTACATTTTTCATTTTTTAGTAGTTCTTTAAGCGTAAAGAAAAATAACCTAAAATAACTGAAAATTTTAATTAATACTACACCGAGCTTTGCTCATAATCATTCTATCGAAGTAAATTATTTATTATTGATATTAAATTCAATATATCTATCACTATAGTAACTTGTTCTTCGAGCAAAGTGCTTTCAGCCCCTACTGGCCGGATTTTTCCTTGTGTATTTATGAATAAATATTATTATTGTACACTAAAATTAATAATTCTATAATACTGATAGCTGATAAAGTGATAACTATAAACAACCAGATGGTAAATATTCGTCACATCGTGGGCAATCACAATATTGTTAAGTACCTATTCTTTTCCAATTTATTTTATAGTTATTATTGATGTATTATAAGTTATAATTAAATATGGATTAGACAAATTAAATGTAAATTTAATTTTTAAAAGTGTTTGAAACTAAATCGTCAATTTAGAATCCAAAATATGTGGAACACAAAGAGAGAAATGATGTATGGGTGAATATACAACAAGAACTAAGTTTCTCATGCACAATAAATGAATTTAAAAAAATAATCTTCGATGGCTACTTTTAGACAATTACTGAACAAAGTGAAAAGTAGTATGAAAACAGAAAGTGCAGATGAATGTATATAAACCCAACTGTTATGCATTTGGTACAATGACTAAGTTTTTAGTTTATAGACAATTATTTGTGTAGTTTATGAACACGAATAATTGTCAATGTACACGAGTCGTGGGAATGGTATATTTGACCCGCATATTCGGCTACTCGTGTAGGTATGCTATAATTACTATAATTAATACAATTAATTGTATGCTACAATTAATCGATATTGGTGTATACTCGTCGAGTATACCAGTCGTGGGAATGCGGCTTTAACACACTGACCAACATATAGTGGGAGTAGTCTACTCCGAGTAGATCACTGCTGCCCGCGTCAAGGTTATAAAAGGTCTTGACAACACGAATGACGGTGTCTTTTCTTTTCGTCGGTCATATAATGCGCTCACACTACTTAATATTCTGTTTTTGATAACATTTGCGGACAGAGTAATAGTGTAAGAGGGTTTTACGGCACTTGACTAATAATGAAAAGAGACTACCATACGTTTTGGCCATTTCAGATACTTAGGTATGTGTTTGACCCTATAGTCATAACAATGCGGATCTGTGACTTCATATCCTATTATTACTCTGTGCGTTGTTGATAGATTGATTGATTGATGTTGCTTAGCTACATCATAAATTGTTTTATATACATTTATTTATATATCTCACAGTAGAGGCTCGTGTTAAGGAGCACATGTGCACGTTTATCGCCTAAAATTTTAGTAAATTAGCGTGTTTTTATATATAAAATTATTATTTATTTAGTAATTGTCGGGCTCGTCAATATTATTATTGTGCCTACATATTACGCATTGCACCGCTATATTGTTCGTTGCTGCTGGTAGCCAATCATTCGTGGCAATAGATTAAATTTAGATAGATTGCATAATATAGTGGTCTCGGCCACTGTCTCGACGCTACCGCAGCGTTGTCCGTTGCGCATACTTGAAAAATGCATGTATGATGCGCTGTTTACACACGCAAAGTTTCATTTTATTCCTTCTCCGGCAAAAAATACACAGTGCAAGTAATATGGCATCGCGCACAAAACTACTTTGAACCACCAACTATGTATATCTAACTATATTCTGTGCTCGTATGTCGTAACGACGTTTGTCATATTTGATGCAGTTATTATCTACCCATTTTTAGATATTATCAGGATATCACTTACCTACGTTATATAAGCATATAAGGTAAATTTAATTATATTTTATAGGAATGTAGGTATGTTTTTAATAAAATTAATGACATCAAGTTTGTTATTAGTTATTACAGTACCTACCTATAATTATATCGACATTTTAGAGAAAATAACACAATATAATATTGTTAACACCTATATTTATTATTATTAATCCGTAGTATTTTTTGGTTGTGCACCAACAGATATTTCACCCACGAGCCGCTACTGTGAGCCATGTGTAAACGGCGCATGATACATACGTTTTTCAAGAGTACGCAATGGACAACGCTGCAGTAGCGTCGAAACAGTTGCCGACACTACTATGTATACAATCTAACTAGGTAAATGTAATTTATGGCAGCGAACGACCAACAATACAGCTGTGCGATGGGTAATATGTAGGTAAAATAATAATATTCACGGATACGACAATTACTCAATCAGCGATAAATAAATAATAATTTTATATATAAAAACACACTAATTTACTGAAATTTTAGGCGGTGCACGTACGCCTGTGTTCCTTAACACGAGCATTTGCATTACTGCAATTATGTAAAGTCATAATTATTACAATTAAAATATCCATATGAAATTCACATTTGCATTACACCTATCATCTAATTTACCTCCACATTCATTATTCTCCATAGAACTGTTCTCGTGTATATCTACCTACATATACTCGAACATACTTATCCACCATCTTCACACCTTGTAATGTTTACAATATAATTTTTTAAAGTACTATATATACATGAGAATATATTATATATATATATAACCTACCACTCAGAATCCAAAACTTCACTCTCCTGTATAGTTAATATTGTAATTGTTTTATGTAATGAACTCATTTAATTTCATGTACATTTAGAGTCTGAAAACCTAATCATAACCTTCACCATCACGTCTCACGAGTTGGATGATTTTATTATTTTTATAATATTTAAGGCGGGAATTAAAAATTCGAAAAATGCCTGGATTAAAACCTAGAGAAGATGTCAAACAATCTTAAGTTTTTTACAGAATTAAAATCGGATCAGCCAAAATTTCACAATTTTGTCACAACGAAAGCATTTTTTATGTTCAAAAAGTAATTATATATTACATAGATTTATGTATATATTGCCTATATTCAACTCTTTAGAAACAGCCAGACTTGCAGTCTAATTTGTATAGAATACGCTGATTTTATATAAAAATATAAGATTTGAGTGTACATTTTTGGGACTCTTTTGAAAAATTATTTCTTAGGTTCTTTATGTGCCAAGCTGACAATGGAGGTAAACAAGCATAGGTATATTATAAGAGATATAGTATAAGAATATAAACTTTAATTGAACCATTTCCTCCATAGTCATTGGTAATTGAGTTCAAATTTAAAAATGTGCACTTCGGAAAATAAAATAAAATAGCCATTGTAATTATGACACAACAGTGATATAATTAGATGTTTAAACTTGTAATTAAAAATCTAAAATGAATTACAGTGTTTTTAAATCGTATGGTTGCTTTCCAACTCAACAATCATTGTCCCCTTCATGATTATACTCCTGTCTTGATTGCTTTAGGACTTTCTAGCCTTGCGAATCGAAGGAATCAGGCAAATCTTCTCTTCCTTTCCAAACTATTATCTTATCAAATTGATTCCTCTTCTCTACTTTCAGTTATAAATTTCCGTGTCCCTTCACATCACACTCAATCTTGTGCTCCCTTTCACATTCCTCACTTAACATCCAATTTATTGATTTAAATGTCCCCGTGGTACGTCTTCATCGCTCTGTGATTATCGATCCCGATTTCTCGCTATTTTAATAAATTGTACATATGTTATTGTTCTATTTATATAATATTTTCAATTTAATTCTTTCTTTTATTGTAACGCATTATATGCTATATAATTATTCTATTGTTATTAAATATTGTTCAATTGGACTTCGTCCGTTATGCTAATAAAATAAAACAATAATAAACATATCTACTATATTGTAGTGTGCAGTTGTTATTGTAATTAGAAACGATGTTGAAGTTAAAATTAGTTAGATGGACTTAACTTCAAAGTTAATCTTTTAAAGTTCACCATTTTGCTATCTATTATATGTGTACGATACAATAATATGCATTATTAATAACATAAGAGCTTTTAAATAAAACAGATAAAACTGGTATCACTAATAATATTTTTATATATTTTTAAAATAATTATTTTCACAATTTAAAAATACATATTTGTTCATAATAATTAATAATAATGTTGGTAAGATAACCTCTTTTTGAAATAAAATGTACAGCTCACTTTAATCATTAATCTTAAACTTAATCTCTAAACAAATTAAAACAAGACAAACAAAAAATGCACTTTGCTCGTCTAGTTTCAGTAAGGATGGAAGCACTTCGTTTATCGGATAGGATATACTCTTGGTGGATGTATTTTATTTAAAAGCAATGATATACCATTTAATTCGAAAAAGCGATTCTGAGCGGAGCTTCGGTGTAGGTACTGTACATAATTATTAATATTAATGATGTTATTCAGTAGGTATGTTTAAAAAACAGTAATCGTAAAAAAAAATGCGATTTAGTGTGACTTTCTCTATATTATAAAAATAATATTTATTTAGAATAGCTTGATTTAATGTAAGTACATAACTATTACTATAAAATATACATTTAGTATATTTTATTTAGAGTTACATAAGTTCTCATTTTGGTTTTTGAAAACTAACAAAATATTGTAAGAACTCTTTGATTTAATTATTGTATTTTAAAATCCTCTATACATAACATAATTAAATAATCACATGACTTACATTTAAATAAAATTAAAATAATAATTATACAATATAAAATAATTTTTGGTAAATTTAGAAATTGGCGAATACTATAATTTGTATACATATTATACATATTTGTATACTTATAATGTATACATTATCAATTTATACTTTGAAGCAGGGAAATCGAATAAATGTTTGCGAGTTTTGTTCTGGTTTTTGAAAACCGGTATTGGTAAACGGTTTTAAAACTCACACAAAAATAAGACGGTTTTGGTTTTGAAAACTGAATATGAATAAATAGGATTCTCAATTAACCGCTCTTTAATGGGTTTTTAGAACAATTCCTTTATTAACATTTAAATAATTTTAAACTCGAATAAGTATAATAATATGTATGGTATATATATATCTACTATATTATTAGAATTTAGAATTGATTCTTTTTTCTATGCAGTAGTAGATATTTACATGAAGTGGTATCTAAACTTAAAATAAAGGTATCCTTAAAAATATTCCATTCTTTATTTAATAATAAAATTCTCATTTTAATAGCATAATTTTTCCTATATTTCCCATTAGATAGATAGATGCAGCGATATAATTGCAGATTATTATTAATACCTAGTGGTAAATAAGACTATAACCTATTATAAATTTTATTTTAATTTATAGATAAAAGACAGCAGAAATTATAATTATAATTAAACTGTAAGTATTATTATATTTGAACACGTTGACTGTGGCATGGATCTTATGTATATCGTAGGCTTCAGTTTGTTTTTATTATTACTATTATAATATATATAATATATATATATTACGGTGATTATAATTTAGAATATAGTAATAATTCAGTGCTTGGAAAGTTCCTTTAAAAAGGAACTAAATACTTTTTTGTTCCAGGCTTGAAGAAAGGTACTAGCTCCTTACATTGTTCCTTAAAAAGAACATTTTTCGGTCCTCAATTATTTAAAAATTTGTAAAAATATGTAGGGAAAAGTACAACATAAAAAGTATAAAAATCAGATATACTTTTAGTACACACCTTGTTTTGTGTCATTTCTTTTATTTTTATTTAAAAAAGCCAGGGAAGCAGTTCACACCACGGATAAGATATCGGTAGTGGAAGGTGATAATCTAAATGTTTTAGATTCTGACAGTAGCGAGGAATGCATTAGTTTAACAATAATGTATGTCGGAGTAAAGAATTTTTTTGAATCTATAGCTAGGTTTTTGAATCAGTAGATTCTAGTACCTAGAATTTAGGTTTTCTTTAAAAAGGTAATTTTTCAATTTTCCCAGTAACTTTCTCGAGTGTTATCAAAAAAATTACCAAAACTAGTTATATACAATATAATATTATGTCACTCTATGCCACGGACTGAGATAGTATGGACTGGAATCGAAAGATTTATTAGTGTAACTAAAATGATGCTGAACAGCTGAAGGACTAGCGTGGGGGAGCAGTTCTGAAATCTGGCATCACTAATGCCATCTATGTCTAAAAGTTCTGTTACTGTCATTTATTATAGTATGCTTTGAACTTTTTCCTTTTTAGCATGTGATTAATATATCCATAGGATACTGTTCTGGACATACACATTTTACGATAATTTCTTCACAGTTCATCTTATTAATAATTAAATTCCGTGCAAAGGATTACCTTTGGTATATAATATGTTAATATCTACCTATCCGTGGTGGTAATAAATGAAAATTGATATCCGAATAATTTTAAAGTAGGTACTATACACAATTAATTATTTAATTACCTACATATTATAATAATATAGAACAATCTTTTAATTAAATACATACATGGTTATAGAACTTAAAACTTATAATAGGAACCTGTTAATACCTAGTCTATTACTAGTTATTAATTTACTCATTGATTTCCACAAATATCAGTATATTAAGAAAACAAATAAAAACCCAATCGCTATAATAGCGATTTACACTGTTGTGTACTATGTGTACATATAATTCATGTATCTATACTATATATTTAGGTAAGTACCTACTTTTACCACCGGCTATTTATTTTATATGTTCTTTAGTGGGAGTTCCCATAAACAAATATTAATATATATTGATTTTCAGTATATTATCTGTTTTATAATGTCCGGCTCAAAACAACGAAACAAGTCCTGATCAATTAAGTAGGTACCATATTTATTTACATAGTCTCTCGCCTCGTGTGTATACCAATCCGTGTGTACTTTAGTTATCTACATACATTTATTAGGTACATTAATTACAGAATTACTTATTATTTTATTAATATAGAACCATAGACCGTATACACATATAATATAATAATTAGTAGGTCTATACCATATAGGGATGGCAACGATATATCGATATTTTTGTAAAAACTATCGATATTTAAATTTCGATAATATCGGATATCGATAATAATTATGGGTATCGATATTTTTTCATCCATGACTATATTGATCCTATCATATGAACACAATAAATGATATCAATATTTCATTCGGCATTTTGGAATTTCCGCGTCTACATAATACGACTTTTTTAGTTGAAATTTA
>JAIPRL010012712.1:0-11670 GCA_025469235.1 Pemphigus obesinymphae | reverse complement strand
TTAAGCGTACAGTACATGGAATAGAAGACGAGTGGTTTAAATCTCTAGTATACTTCCAAAAAGTGGCTGGTTTGAGATAGAGCATTACTTCGGTGTTTTTAATGTAAGCTTGGTAGTCAGACTTAGACAAACGTTTGTATTTAGCTCTAAATTCTGAATAGGTATTATAATCTAAACGTGACTTTGTACGTTTAAAGGTGGCATGAGCACGTTTTTTTATCCAAAATAAGGTTCATAAGAACATTAGAAGTCCACCTTGGAAATTTTGGAAATTTAAAGATTTTACAAGAAAAAAACCATTCGATAGATTGAAGTAAGGCTTCATTGAAAACAACGGCCGCATCCTCAATAGAGTATAACAAAAAGGTAGTCTACCTTTTTGTTATACTCAATTGTAAGATCCTAATTGTAATAGTTAAAAAACTCGGAGATGGCTGAGTATTTGGCAGATTTAAAGTCTTTATACGTGTGGGCAATGGTGTTTTCACTTAGAGATTTGACTGGAAATTTGATGGACAGAGGAGGATGGTAATGGTCAGGGATGACAAGATATTCAATAGATGGGATTACTAATACGTTATTGGCGCTAGAAAAAACAAGATCTAAAATCCTACCAAAACTATTTAAGTTAGAGTTAAATTGGAAAAAATTGTGATAAGAGAATGAATCAATAATAGCATAGGAAGTGGAATTAAGATCACCAGAGGCAATCAATCCTAACTCATCACTGGACCAATCAACACCAGGGATGTTAAAGTCACCACATAAAAGAAATTTGGGGTTAGTATATTTGGAGAAAATATCATCAACAATATCAGCATGTGATTCATACAACTGCAAAGAACAATTAGGGGGTATGTAGACTGCACCAACAATAATGTTTATTGAAGGATCGGTTATATGAATAAACACATGCTCAAATATATTTATTCAAACTTAAAATAGCTTATCAGTACAGGGTGGCAGCACTTCACTCGTTGGAGAGAATAATAATATTTAATATAATTATTAAAATTATATTGATGTAGAACTATAACATAGAACTATAACATGTGGAGATATTAAAAAAATATTTTTAAAAAAAAATTGAAATTATTATAAATCAGTACGTAATAATCTGGTAATAGCTATAGCTATTAATATTATATTAAATACATTAAATTTTTCACAAATATTGTTATTAATTTGTAATAATTATTATTATAATCATGATAATACATATTATGCATAATAATATAATAATATAATATAAAATGGTAATTTTTTCCCCGGATATTTTTTCCGACACCCGATAATATCATGTATATATAAACATAATATTAATATTTATTTATTATTATAAAGAAGAAGTTTCTTGAAAAATAACATGATATAAAGATATATCATATAAGGTGAGAATTACACAAAATATAACAAGAAACTACACTAAAAAAACAAGTTAGGAATGTCAACTCTGCGAACGTTCTAAATTCCTGGTTTTTAAACGTATTTTAAAATATAATCTAAAAATAGAAAATAAAATGAATAATGTCTATATCCCTAGAAAATTAATAATTTTAACTATGTACTAGTAACTACGGACATAAGAACAGACACAACGGGAGTATAAGGTATCTAAACTTATGTATAGAAACCTAAAATAACAAGGAACACAAAAAAAAAAAAAAAAAAAAATTATGTTAGGAAAGAAATATTCGAGTTCACCAAGTATTCAAAATAAAATTAAACACAACTTAAACACTACATAAAAGTATAAGTAAATTAAAAAATATATTAATAATATTATTAACCTCTATAAAATAAATAGTAATAATTATTGTAAATATTATTTTGTATATTCGAACGTCAACAATATTATTTTACTCTAAATTAAGCATTCTCATCCGTTTTTAAAATATATATCCTATAAATGTCCAGCATATTTTGAACAAAATATAAACCATAAATGCAATAGTCAACTGATGCAAAAAGTATAATCTGAAAAACAATACATAAAATATAATATAGATGCAATTACAATATATAAGTAAATAAAATACACATGAATAAATCATACTTTCGATATTTCGATAATGCTTTTTCTTTGTTACTCAGATTTTCTTTTAGTATATGCTCCCTGATCCCATAATAGAAATTTTTGAAATAGCCGTTCCAATCGAACTTTTGAAAGCTAAACGGAAACGTTTGACGATCTTCTTGACATTGTAATGACCACAATTCTCTGGTATTTCGATTGTGAAATTTCCATTCTCTCGTAGTAAACATATGATATAAGTCCATCGATTCGTCGGCTTTTCTGTACATTCTCAACATTCTAGATAAATAAAAGAATTAATATTTCTATAATAATTATTGATAATCAATACAATATAAGAGTGTGGTCCACAGAGTAAACATAGAGATATAATAGAGTCTTCAATAGAAACGATTTACAAGATTATATCGTACTAACAAATTGTCAAAAATATAAATACAAGATAAATAACCATTATTTATTTGTATTTACCTGATTTATGTTATAGTAAATACGAAATAGTTTTTAAAATAATGATACTATAAACTTGACATCACTTTATTTTTAAATAAAATTGTTTTTTTTTTGTTTTAATAACGCCTGAGAATACCACAAAATATGACGGGCTGTGTGTATTTTTTTATTATTATAAGAATATAATGTGGAATATATTATGTAATTTATATAAAATTAAGAAATTTAAATTATTTTTATATAATATAATTATAATATTATGTAATAATACTTACATAATATTTATGTATTATTACATTTCTATTTTGTATATGTATTTTTATTTTTATCTATTTCTTTTTTTAAGTAGGTAATTGATTTACAATATGTTTTTTTATTCATTTTCATTTTTTCATGTCTGTACACACAAATTATATTAGATGGAGTGCTCTAATCATTAGATACTTACACATTTCCTGTAGCATATTGCATCTAGTTGATACTTTAGAAAGTTCACATTTACACTAGATTATTTTAACGCGTGAAGAAAAACAACCGAAAATTTACATAAAAACAATAGAAACACAGTTCCAGAAAAATCAACTATAGTTACTTTAATTCCATAAATAATGATTCTAGAGGCTTGAAATATTCGCCAAGAACTTATGTTTGTATACAATTATTTTTCTTTAATTCAGAGCTATTTATACCAATTTTAAATTTTGAAGTCTTTTTTGTCATAAAAGAAGTAATTTTAAATTTTAATACTATATTAATTTAATTAAATTTAATACTATTTTAATTTTTATATTGTAAGTACCTATTATTAAAAATGTCTTTCAAGTTATCCTCAGATATTAGGTTACTATAAAGTATTTAACGTAGTGCAAAAAGATAAATGAAAATTTACAGGCACTTACTTTGGCTTTTTACCACTTAATATTAACGCCAAATCAAATATTGCACCAGGTATCCGATGTAAAAGAATCCGCAATATAACACGAATCCATAAGTTGGTATATGGAACAGAAAGTATATACCACAGTGTTTGCAAAGGTGGAGCATCATGATAATTCTTATGCATTTCTCTAACATAACTACCCACAGTCAATGGGCTCTCAACACTAGAAACATAGTTGTATATTTTTGGTTCTTTGCCGATTTCATTTTGGTCTTTATATCTGAAAATTAATAAAACTATAATATTGAATATATAATTTCTACACACAATATAAATATCGATCGATTATTATTATATTATTCTAGATTTTGACCGGGGCTAGGAATCTGTTAATTACCTAATAGATTAAATAATAAATGTAATAGTTATATGTATATATTTAGGGATGGGCAAAATATTTTTAAAATTATATTAAAATACAAAATACATAAATTTCCAATGAAAAAATATAAGATACAAAATACATTTGTACATTTTTTTTTATTAAAAATAAAATAAAAATGTAATAGGTATCACCTACATATTAATTAGAAAAACATTTTATGTTATTTTATTATACTATAAGCTAACTACCAAGATTAAAATAATAAATGGTATTAAATAATAATGTAATTTTTTTAATGTTTCATAATAAATACTGAATACCCATACATCAATTATAAAATGATAATATTTTCGAAATATTTGTTGGTGATTACATGAAAATATTTCATAAAAAGTATTGTGTAAACATTGTTTGATGATTATCATGCACCGAAAATATTATCAAAATATATATTGATGATTACAAAAAAATATGCCAAATTTAATCTTGCGTAAATACTTTTGAAATACACTGAAAATATTTATTAAAAAAATATTTTTGGGCAATTATAATACAACTTTAATGAATTAGCCACATATGTCTATTTACATATGTACAGCTTATATATTTATTTTGTTTATTGTGCAAAGCAGAATCATATAATAATAATAATATAATAATTTGTTTTTTTTGGGGGGGAGGAGAGACATGGGCGTATTTATGGTGGCTAAGCTCCTATTATGTGGTTTTTAACTACCAATAATTTAGTATAAATGGATCATTCCAATAAACATTGTACACAATATTAATAAATTGCACTGGAAAAAGATAACATGATCAAAAAATAAAGAAAAAAGTTATTTAGTCTCCCCAAAATAAAATATTTTACTATGCCTATGGGAGTGGTATAGTATGTAAAAAAAAATTTTATTTGTTCATAGTATATAAGTTTTAATAAATAAGATATAAATATTTTGGTACAATGTTTGGTACAATTTTATTATTATAAATATCAGAAATTAGATATAATATACTCGTAGTATGACGCAATGTTATTTAAAATAAATAAAAATACTAAGTTTTTAATAATTATATAAATAATAAATAATATAATATAATACTCATAAATTATAATAATGTGATAACATAATACGCGATTCGCCACAATGTTGTTGATAAAAAAATGTATTCAATTTATATCAAAATTATAAACCTTTAAAAAATGTATTTAGTATTTATATATATTAATTTTTATTTCTTATTATAAAAAAATTCATTTTAAAATAAAAATTGCAACGAATATAAAAAGCATCTGAATATAAGATACAATTTGTGTTTGAATCACTGCTCGTCCTTGCATATAGTAGGTACACCGATCTTTGATAAAAATTATTTTTATAGAGATCAATGATTTATAATTGTTTTGTAATTTCTTATATCCTGCACTACCAGTAACTAGCCAGAAAAAAAAAATTGCTTACAACCCTTAATTTTCTTCTTTGATGTTTCTAAACATACGTTTAAACACCTTTTATCTCCGTTGTGTCCATTTGTCTGTCTGTCCGTAGTTACCAATACATTATTACAATTTCCTTGATTCGATTACGTATAATTATATACGTCCGTCTATCTTTACGATTCGTAGTTACTGTGGTTACTAATATCAATATTTGCAAAATTTTATTTGTCCTTCGTCGATCGGACAACGTAATAGTAGAATAGGTACTTGTGAATTTGAAATTTCCCCCTTCAAGCATTCAAATAGCGCTAGGCTAGAGGCAAGGAGATAATTTTAATTTGTTTAAATTAAAATCGATTTGCGAACATTTTTAAATGATTTGTAAAATAGAATCGTTGGTCGGGGAAAAGGTTAAGTGATGTGGCCTCCCTCGGCAATCAAATAGTGATTTTGAGAGTGAGAAGTGATTTGCAAATGCTAAAAACCAATTTTCCAATACTTGCAAATTATTGACATTGGTTTAATGTCGTTTGGATAATATGAGGAGGCGAACTATATACGCGTGCAACGATTGGCTTAATCGCGTTTCCTGTTGAAAGAATTATCCGGTAGGTATATGTTATGATAATAATATTATAGTATATACCTGTTGACTGTATCCCACATTGTGCTAATTAATCCGTTTATAGTGTAATCTGCCGGGATCCAATCGGTCACTTTGTCATAGTCAGCTGGAAATGTCCTAAGAAATCCGATAAATACTCCGGTAGCCATACCAGTTGGTCCGTTTATGTTTTCCACCCAACCGGGAATAGGTTCATAATTCGTGGACCCGACTAAAACATAGTTGTCATATTATTCATTCTATAATTTATGACTATAATGAAAAAGATTTAATTAAGAGAATGACAACGCAAATACATTATCATTGTAAAGCTTACAGTGGCATTTCTTATTTCAATGCATTTTAAGAGAACGCCACACCCAATTTTTTTTTTAGCGGTTTATATAGGCAGTTTTTATGAAACTTTAAGAAAAATTAAAATTAAACAAATTAAAAATATTTAAATATATTTTAAATGTCACTTGAAAAAATAAACCTGTATCAGTATCAATTTTTTATTGTCGTCTCAATTTTTATTGTAGATTTGTAGGATTTAAATAACGAAAGTATTAATATTATTAATATACCTAATAATAATAGTTACCTACTAATCAAACATTTTTATAAACCTATTTTTTTTATTGTTAATTTTAATAATAATTGTTATAAATACATTGTAGTATTTTCAATAATATTATGCTAATGGTTTTTAAAAAATTGTAAATGCTTTAAGTAAAAAAAAAAAAACAGTTTTCCAAAAAAATAATAGATATTTAATTATACGTGTATAATTATCTCAATATTGCTATATTGACTCATACAAAAGAGAAATAATAACTTAACTTAAGTTAATAAGTTAATTTTTTATCTTAACTTAACTTATCTAATAATTAAGAAAAAAAATAATTATTAACTTTAAACTTTTACTATTTTTTTCTAATAACTTAACTCAACTGATTTAAAAAAAAAATCATTAACTAAAATACCAAATTATTATAATTATAGTGAATTAATAATCGTTTAAAACATATTATTATAATATGCATGTATTTAAAAAGTATAATATTTTTGAACAGTAGATTATTGTCTGAATATTATCTATATATCATAAACTTACTAATTGATGGACGAAACACTGCAATCGGTAATTTATATTCATTTGTCGACACCATATTCTCTGTGATTGCTTTTGTATAACTGTACGTATTGGGCCAACTCTCAATGACGCTATAATAAAAATCGATCATATGTAAATTAACCGAAAACAGCTAAAAACTACGATTGAATATATTTAAAAAATGTTCATTACTCGTATTCGTTATTTTCTTTCAGCCTATTTTTTAATTCCTTGGCTGTAATCGCCACTGGATAGAATTTCTCATCTATTTCATTCCTCGTACAGTGTGAGTATGCGGTCGATACATGCACAAAACCCTTCATAATTATTAATATTTATTTTATTTTAATAATGAATAATATATATTTATTGATATGTAAGGGATAATTATTATAGATCTTTTGTAAGGTGTTGTATAGATTGACAATTTTCTAGATTCTAAATCATATCAAATTATGGTTGTTGATATTTTACCTGTAGATTCTTCATTTCTGATGCTAGTATCATTAAACTTTCCGTCCCTTGTACGTTAATTTTGGTCGCATACTCGAGTTTTTCGTTGAACTTGATCGTAGCAGCACAATGGAAAACGAAATTCACATTTTCAATTAACCAGTCCCGATCACTATTCGATATACCTAATGTTTCTGCAGTTAAATCTCCTTCAATAATTTTGATGTGGCTCATGAAATCGGGTTTTTCTTTTCGCAGTCGGTCGAATAGCTTTAAAAGAACATATAATATGTACATATTGGTGAAACACGGTTAAGCATATTTTTTACATAATAATGGTCTATACAATATCTCAGAAAATCACGATTGAGCATAAAAAAAATGTACTGTCATGTTGCGGTACTCAATGTTATGGTGTCACGTCTTGTTAGCCTATTTTTTCACATTACATTATTTACGTGGTATTTCACAACGATTCGGGCGATATTTTTAATTTAAATTATCTAAGTAAGTGTGAAGAAAACGAATGACTCGACCCTGTTTATAGGTACCTGTTAATAGGTAATTATACCTATACAACTCAACCTGTTGCTTACTTCACGTGGTTTTACCCATCAAATCGGGGGAACATTTAAATTAAACTAACCTATTGAGTGACCTAGTCTGGCTTATAGGGGAGACCAAAAGAAGTAAACATAAAAATTTGTGTTGTTAAATATTTTATGCTCAATCGTAAATTGGGCCAAGTAAATTAATGAAAATTAAGGAAATGTTAACATATGAATGAAATTAAAATTAAAAACTTACAGTTAAAAAAAATTGAAACTTGTTAAGTTTAATAGAAAAAAGTTATTACATAAGAGGATGCTATACACCCATTTTAACGATATTAAAATACGTTTAAATACTACAACTTCTCTCTTAGTAATCGCAGAGTCAAAATTTATACAGAATATGAAAGATGTTTAAAAGGTATGTTTTTTTTAAATTTTAAAATATTAAAATTTCATGATTTTCAATCACGGATTCAAAAAAACATATTGAAAAAAACCACACTCGAGCACAGTAAATATTATTTCATATTTTGTATATATTTTGACTCTGCGATTATACAGGGAAAAGTTGTAGTTATAGAGTGTGGCCGTGATTTTACCAAATATCATGATAACACAATTGCCTTTACCTTAAAAATTAGGGTGTAGTAACCAAGGTGTGTAGCGTCCTCTTAACAGAATTGCATTTTTATTTTAGATTCTGAGCGAAGTAAGGAATGTATTGGCTTTACAGTGATGTGTATTTTTATGCCTGTACCCAAAAATTCAATTAGAAGCTTTATTTCCGGCAGCAAATTACATCTAGTGTATACTTTAAAGAGGTCGTTTCAAATTTTCTCAATAGTTTTAGGAGTTGGAAAAACACAATTTTGTCAAATTCGAATATATTCATTTCTTCATAATTCCGTAAATGTTTAATTTTAGAATTTAAGACTTTTAAATTGTATGCAATAGCAATTTAAATTTATCAATAACATGTATTATTTCAGTTTGAAATGTCTTCACATTTTTTTTCAGGGGGGAGCTCTAAAGGTATGACATTTTCACGGAATATGTGTTTAAGTATTACATTAAGTAAATACATTTTGAAAAATATTTTTCATTTCAGGCTATTTATAAAAATTTTAAATTATAAGATATTACTGTCATAAAATGGTTAATTTTAAATTTTAAAAAGAGAATATAATAGTAGTATAATAATATATAAATATATATATATAATATTTAATATAATAGTATAAGATTAATGTAATATGTAATTGATTAATAAATGATAAATGTGTTATTCTATTTGTATTAAGAAAATCATAAATTAATCTTAATTAATTAAAAATGAATGAACTAAAATACTTACAACTTCTCCATAAGTTGTTTCCGCTCGTTTTTCTGGAGTAATTCCTTTTTTGTTTCTCACAATAACCGCGATATATTTCATCGAACATGATCTGAGTAATTTTTCACTGAGTAATTTACCCACAAACCCAGTACTACCCGTAATAAGTGCCGTTCCGTTTTTAAACGTTTCCGGTATGCTCGTACTTCTCTCCATTATTATTTTTTAGTTTTTAATTAACATCAATTACAAATTACTAAAATGTATAAACATCATAGATATGATACGCGAACGACAAATTTTATCGATGTAAGGTAATAAGGATTATTCACTCTTATATACTCTTATACTCTTATACCTACACATTTTGGAAAACCATATCGAGTTTTCAAGGCTACTTATTGTACATCTATAAGGAGGGGGGAATAGTCAACTTATAATTTTTATTTTTATGTGTAGATGTCTAACCAGCTTAAAACAACGCTACCCCAACTACTTTCCTCTCAATCCCATCATTTTGAAGTTTTAATCCTAAATTTTTTTGGTATTTAGTTTTATAATAAAATAATTAACTACATAAGCTTATATATATATATATATATATACATTTTTTTCACTATTATTCAAAAATGTTTTATTGAAACATATAATATAATATATGTATAGGTATAATGTTATAGGTACATGTTTCATTCATACGGTTTTATCTCAATATCATTGAAAACATATATTCGCAATTAGTTTTATAGAAATTTAAATTATGTTTGTGAAACACATAAATATTCTTGGATAACCAAACAAATCATATTTTAAAATAATTTTCATTTACAATTACCTTAAATTATTACAACTATGAGTATAATATTATATAAATAAACCATAACGACCAACTTATATCAATTATATCTGACCAACACATACTTAATCTGTAAGTTAATTTTCCTAATATTATTAACTTAGAAATTGATAATTAAGAAAATAATTTTGAGGGAAAAATAAATTATATAACAACATATTATATTATATGTTTTATGGTAATATTAATTATGAACTACCTGCCTTTTAATTACCATTATTTTAATGTTCTGAGCGGAGCGATGAATGTATTGGTTTTATCATAATATGCTATTTTTATATTATATTTTATTTTATTTTTTTGAATGTATACACTTTTTTTTTGAGAAGAAGAAGTTAAGTAGGAGTTTTAGGTAAATTGACTTTTTGATGCAAATTAGTTTTAGAATCTAGATTGAAGATGTAATTTTTAGATTTCCCCAGTACTTTTCTCAAGCCTAAGGAAAAACTACCTTTTATATAGTATACAATTGGAAAAATAGAAAAATAACAAATAATATTACCTATCCATCATGGTTATTTTATTTTTTTTTTTGTTAAAAATCAAAGAACAGAATATGGTTGGAAGATTTTACAAATATTGGAGAAAAATAAAAAAATTAATTTCTATGGATTTTACATGTCAATTGCTCGAAAACAATAATTGATAAAACTACAATTAATCGCACGGTAGTTATTGAATGAAGAAAAAAATATTATTAACTCATAATAAAAAATTTTTTCAATGTATAAATTAATATTAGATAGTTATATTCTTAGGTCATTTTCAGACATGCTTTCAAAACAAAATTCGTGTTATGGTGTTTAAATATTTACATAATATGTTATATTTAATAATATATAATAAATGTAATAAAATTAACAAAAATAGATAATTGTATAGAAATTAGTAAAATAAATAGTATAACCGGTAGATATAAAAAGATGAACTCTATCAAAAAACGTGTAAACATCGCATATATTATTTATTATTAAATATAATAATATTAATTATTGGTTAAAATGTCAATATTTAAAAATTAGTTCGTACATTCCATAACGTAAATTTTGTATAAAAACTGTGTTTGGAAATGGCTTGAAAATATAACTATCTAAAATTAATATATACATAGAAAAAATTATGTATTATGATTTTAATAATATTTTTCTTTCTATCAATTATTTGTGATAATTCTCGTTCGATCAATTGTTTTATAAGCAATTGACGGGATGCCTTATGCATATTTTTATTTATTTTTTTTTTTAATAATATACTGAAGCTCAGCTCAGAATTGTTTTTATCGATCACATTGATTTATTTATTTATCTTTGCTTTTCAATTTAGAATAATAATAATAATACATTATTCTGTCCGAGTACTGAAGAGATGATAGATCAATTTCCACCATTTGTATTTGGACGACTCTTTAAATTTTATAATATTGATTACCTACATTAATTGATATAATTTTAGATTCTGAGCGTAGCGAGGGAGCTAGTGGTTTTACAATGATGTTTATTTTTTTTTTTTTTTTTTATCTGTTAACAAATTTACTACCAGAAGGAGTGCTCCGATCTATACAA
>JAIPRL010012711.1:0-11670 GCA_025469235.1 Pemphigus obesinymphae | reverse complement strand
ACAGATATGATAATAATAAGTATAATAATAGGTACAAATAATAATTAAGACAACGAAGAAAAACAATTAAATAGAGGAATGGAGAGGACGGGGAACAGATAAACGGAGAGCAGATATGAAACGTCGATATCGCCTGTCGGATTTATTATCGCGTACCCGTTGAAGCCATATTTTCCGACATCTTCGTAATTGGCTTTAACATTATCTTGTCCTTATAAGTAAGTATCTATATGTTTTAAAATTTTGTATTATGGAAATGTGACCCAGTAAATTAAACTAATATTTAAAAAGGTGGTTACTGTCACTAAACACCACCCCTCAACGGTAATTTAAAATGTGTGCAATAAACTAACCACCCCCCTTCAAAGAGTTACGATTTAAACTAAAATTAACGTTTAATGTTATATAATGTAAAGACTAAATGAATACAAATTATGGTTTATTATAATCTAGTATTTCGATATAATTATATATATATAATAATATAATAATATAATATTATATATTATATATAATTTTTACTTATTGTTCTTTCATTAAAATTAAAATTTGATGATTTTAATGAATTGGCATTGAAAATCTAATATAAATTGATATCCAACAATGTATTTTTTTTTTTTTGAAAACCTGAATTAACCCAAATTAACTCAAATAGAATATCATAAAACCATAACCGAAAATGTTCAATAACGCCCGTAACATCCAAATTATTGTTTATCAGCCGAAACTCGAAACCCAAATTATTAATTCGGGTGCAAAACCCTGATATATATATATATATATATATATACATATACTTTATTTTTATTTTTGGCTGATAATGAGTGGTTGTTGAATCTTCTTGTCCTTTGGTGTAGACAATTTTTCAGAGAATTTTAATATGCAACAATTAAATCAAAGAGTTCTTACAATATATTGTTAGTTTTCAAAAACCAAAATAGGAACTAAATTCTAAATAAAATATACTATATGTATACGACATATAGTATTTGACAGTAATAGTTATATAATATAATTCAGCTATTCTAAATAAATATTATATTTATAATATAGAATAAGGTCATACTAAATCGCATTTTTTTTCTACAATTGCTCTTTTGATATAATTTTGAATTTACTGAACAACATCATTAATATTAATAGTATTTATAATAATAATATATATATATATATATATAGTACACAGAATAGTTTTTTTCGAATGCAATGATTTATCGTTGCTTTCCGATATATCTACTATGAGTATCCTGTATCCTATCCGACATGCGAAGAGCTTTCACCCCAACTGATATTCGATGAGTTGAGTACATTCTTGTTTTTTTTCTTCCGTGGCACTTGATTATCTTCAGGTTCTTCAGATGTTAGTGGTATATTTAAATCAGGAATGTCTTCTCTTATATCCTGGAAAAAAGCAAGATTAATAATGCAGTGCTGGTATCGCGGTCAAATCATACCTGGTCACCGGGGATGTATGATTTTTCTACTATATTATAACTTTCCGGTAATATTATACTAGTATATCTATGTCCCCGGTAACAAATTATAATAGGATATTCATACCGGGGCCAAGGACGCATGATTATACTAGTATATTTTTACCTCTCAGTAATATAATAGTAGTATATTATGTATATCATAGATAATATTTTCCTAGGATTATCATAACCCCTGTAGTAAAAATAAAATTTTAATATATTTGCATACTCTGTAACATAATCATAGTAAATATACCTACCCCCCTCCCACACTGGTAAGAATATAACCCCTTCTTCCTTTTTTTATTTTGCCATAATTCTGGCGCTATTAGTGATAGGGACATAATCCATAGACATACATTTCGAAACGAAGTCTTGTAAGAGTTACACCTAGTATGTTACCCCATTAACCCCAAAATGGAGAAGAACAATTTTGGAATCATGAAATTTAACTCAAGTTTATCTTTAAAAGACTCGGGATACATCAGATTGGTAGAAGGTATTTCAGTGTATAACATACTCAAATCTCCCGTTCTATTTTTGGTTTAGGTATAAGTCTGGCATTATTGGTCTATTAAACACGGTTTAAACCGAAAATATTTGGTTAAAAGTCTTCTAATCGTTACGCCTGATAGATTCCCTAAAAACCTCCAAAATGAGATGGTACATTTTTGAAATGATAATAATTAATATGTGTTAATGGTAAAGGACTCGGAGTACAACAGATGAGTAGAGATTAGGTTAGTTTAAATTAGGTTATGTTATTCAGTATATAAATTACAAACACTCACCCCTACTTCATATTTTTTTATTTTGTACAACTCTGGCATTATTGGAGTTTAGTACATAATTCAAACGGAAAATCTTTTAGTAAATGATTTTTTGAGAGATACGAGCCTGGCAGATTCCTCCAAAAATTCCAAAATGAGGTATACATTTTTGAAATCATGATATTTAATTTAGGTTTAACGGGAAAAGACTCGGAGCATAATAGATGAATTGAGGCTACTTCAGTGTATTAATAAACTGGAAATTCCCCACTTTCACTTCATATTTTTGGATTTGATATGACTGGGAATTATTGGTGTTTAGAATGAGATTCAAACGGAAAAAATTTCTAAATATTAAAATATTTTTTTTATACTTCATGTTTATCTTTCTCCAGCTCTTGATCATTTTCGGGTGTTGGTTCGTCAATGAATATCTTAATCGATTCTTTTATTTCCTGGAAAAAAAAAATTAAAAATGTAGTGCCAGATCTAGATAAGATTCTAAATTTATAATTGTTCAAATATTTTCATCACCACGATATATGATTGAATATATGATTTGAAAGCTTCTGTCTTTTTTTTAAGACTAATAAATCACTAGCTATGACTCATTCTTATTTCTTAATTTATATCCATGTAATTATGTTGATAATACTAACGGGTATACCTAGGATTTAGTTTTTTCAAGTTCAGATATCTCTACTTTTTTATTTCTAACTCACATTTAATGATTGCTAATCCTTACCATCCGGTTCTGGATGTGAATTATGCGTTGAATTCCCATATAACTATTGAGAAGCCTACATCCTTTTAAGATTTTAAAACAGCAAATTGTATAGAAATTAATGATTTTCTTTCCCACTTCGACCGAGTAACAACTTTTTTGAATCATAATATTAATGAAACGTCTTGAATCATCAATGAAGTAATACTGACCGCTTTCCTCCTCTTACAGTTTTTATTAAACCTAAATTTCCCTGTTTTGTTTCTCCTGAACTTAAAAACCGAATTTAAAATAGAGATGTGCCTATTTAGCTTTCAGAAATTCTGGTTTATCTTTAGATTATAATGTTTTTTTAGAACTCAGAACTAAATGTAAATACCTTTCTATAGCTAATTATCTGTTATATGTTAACCAAACTGAACGTAACTTATTCATGGTAACCCCGTTATTTTCGGAAATATTTTTTGTGATCTTAAACCAAATCCTGAAACTCCCGCTTTCATTCATTTTGGGGTATATTTCGTCTCATAGTGTTTTGGAATCTGCTAACCTGCTCTCAAACTATTTTTCATCTATTTTTAATTCATTTACTTCAATGCTTGTTGTTTATATTTTTAAGTTGGCTTTTGACCTTCCTTCTAATAGCTTTTTTTCTCATGTTGATATACTGAATACGCGTCTTGGAATCCAAAATCACTAATTGCCTGGTCTAACTTTTTCCACGTTTTCTTTTTCATTGCCAGACAAATGTAACTTTCCTGATGTTTAGAAATCATGTTCAGTTTTATATTCCATAACTTTCTATAGCCTACGTTTTCAACCACACGCTCTGTGATTCGTAACGATAGTTACTTGTGTCATAGCTTAACCTTTTAGATATATTTATAATATATTTTGTTTTAATGTATGTACCTTAATTACTATTTATTTGATTATTTTACAATTATCTATTTTAAGTAATGTTGCTGTTTTCTAATCGTTTTCCTGGTAAATGCCGTCCGGCGTAAAATATATAAATAAATATTATTACCTCCATTTTAGTTTTAGCCTCATATCTTAAAACGGTTGATCCGAATTTATTAACTACAAACTTTGTATAAAACCATTTAATATCACTGAAAAAAAAAAATTTGCAAAATTTTAATTATAATTAATTTAAAATTATACATAAAATACATACAAACTTCCGTGTATCGAATATTTAATTTCCTATAATTTTTATACATGCAATATCATGAACAACCATCTCATATATTATATTTTCCCTGTATTTTTATTTTTTTTAAGTATATTTCTAAATATATAACAAAAAATTTTAACAATTTATACTGGTGGTAACCATAGCCAAATAGTATATTTTGATATATAGGATCTGTAGAATTTTAAACTTAGTACAATGATCGATAGTTTTTGAGGATCTCTGGAGAGATCTGCCGAAAGTGCATTATAAACTCTTCGATGGAGTAGATAATTGTCTATTCCATGAGACGTACAATAAATTTACAAGGCTCTATACTATGGATGTAAATTAGTGTCTCATCCAGAAAGTGGAGAGGGTTAGAAAAAGAGATACAAATAGTCATGCACACTATGTATGCAGCATAAGTTAGTTGGTGGATATACGAAAATGCTTATGGAGATGTGAACCTAGTCTGGTAACGATGAGAATGACTCTCCGGAAACTTCAAAATGCACCTAGTACGCTTGAAGAAGTTTGGACTGTACTTTGACGATTTAAGCCCAGTAAGACACCGGGTTCCGACCGGCTGACTGGCATGATATTACGGATTGCGTTTCCAATAGTAGCACTATAAACTGGATGGTCTCTGAGTCCATGGAAACATGCGAGAGTTATACCATTGTTAAGATCTATAACTGGTGCGCAGATGGAGACCAAGTCTTACAACCCTGTATATTTTTTCCTCGTATTTGGAAAGATCATAGAACAGGTGGTGTTCCTACATTTCAATCTTGCTCTGTTGGGATTTCAGTAAAGTTGCCCCGCCAAGAGATTGATGATGTATACACGTCCACTATATAAGAAAATAATACCAATGGCTGTTCTCAAGATTACTGTTAATCCTTGAGAAATCCAATCCAGTATGAAATTATGCCACGCAGAAACTATATCTATACGAATCTCCTATGTTTTAACCTGTGCGCATCGACCGAATTTCACATATATAGTATGGATGAGGACTGTGTCGATCATTCGTTGTACATTTTCCCGATATTCGAAAATAAAAGAGAACAGCTTGTGGACTGACTAGCTAAGAGGCTAGCATATCTGTGTGATATCTCAAACTACTGAGGAACTAGGGCAATATATGAGGTCTTCATCAAATATGCGGAGGATGCCATAACAAAGAAGTGCAAAATGAGGGGTGTTCTCCGGTTACTGGACCCTTAAGAGTTACTGTGTGAGTGCGAGAGTCCTGTAGACAACAAGAACATGGGAAGAGTTGCTCAACATAATTGTTAGGAATAACAATATAGAAGCAGTAATATCTATACATTTATATCTATAAACATTAAAATATTATAATTCTAGATGTATGATTCACTAGAAATCATTGTTTAACATGTGTGAATAAAATAAAATTACAATTTGCGCTCTGGTCAATTTATAAGAATTTTAAATATCTGATGCACGCTTGTGAACAAATCTATTATACTAATATTAAAATTGTTCCTTTTCCCAGTTATATTTTATTTAAATTAAAAAGGAATGAACCTAAAAAAATAATGTTGAAGCATGAAATTCACATATCCAAAATTTTGTAACGGGACACTACTTGTAAACGTGTAATTAATGCAACTATTTCTATATGCTGTGGTATGAGAGGAACAGTTTTTCTATTAAGAATACGTTTGATTTCATATGACTACCACTTTAAATTCAAATATAGTTTCCTGTCAAGGTCTGTTTTACTATGACAATTAATAAAGCGCAAGGGCAATATTTGAAAGTTTCAGGAATGGATTTAGGAATGACTATTTCTCCTATGACAAATTGGACGTTGCCTGTTCACGTGAATGCTCTTTCGACAGTTTGGTAAAACTGCAGCCAGTTGAAAGAACCAATAACAATATATACAAGGAGGTATGTTAAAAAATGTCATAAAATACTGACTAGGGATGCAAACTGATAAGATTTATTAAAGTCCTTTTATTTATTTATTAGTTTTTTGTTTTTTATTTGTTTTATAACCAAAATTAATTAACTAAGACTATACAAACTATTCCGTAATGACTATTTCCATTGTAAGATTGTTCCGTGCGAAGTCGGGAAATTCAGATTATTATTATATATATATTATAATAATATGTATGTTTTATGTACTTACTCTGAATTTGTTTTCGTTTTTAAAAAATTCACCAACATATCTGCAGCGGCGCCATTGACATTACGTACAAAATATACATCTATACCTTTTTGTTTCATGACATCAAAATTAATAAAATTTTTATTAATTGGCTGAGAAAAAAATAATGATTAGTATAAATCCCTTTTAAAACCACTATTTTATATAGAATAGTATTAAATTATAAGCAAAGTGAGGGATCTTTTGGTTTTACGATGATGTGATTTTTTTTCATGTCCGTTCCCGTAAATTATACCTATAAGGAATACTCCAAACATTACACTCAGTTTCGATTTTCGGTAGCAAATTGTATATAGTTAAAAGATATAATTTTTCGATTTATTTTACTTTTTCAATAAACGCATAAGAAAAAACAACCAATTATATACAAAAATACAATGAAAATACGATTTTATCAAAATTCTGCGTAACCCCATAAATAATGATGCTAGAGGCTTGACATTTTCACCAAAAACGTATATAACTATGAACATAAGGTAAACATGTATCGAAATTATTTTCCCAATGCATTAATAGCAATTTAAAAATGTTTGGGTTATATTAATTAAATAAATTAAAGGTTAATATTAGGGTTTAAGACTTAAAAATGGTATACCTATAATGTAAAAGTACCCATTATAACTATATACAAAAAAATCTCAAAATTTGTAACTACAATACTATTTAATAAGCATTTAAATTTATTGATAATACATATTTCAACTTTTTTACAACATGTATTATTTTGGAATGAAATCTGTTTTAGTTTAGGTTAAAAAATTAATATAAATGCTGAAATTCGTACAGAATAATTTTTTCAATTTTGGGCTATATAATTTTAAATTTTCAAATATATAATTCATAAAAACGAAGTTTAGGTATAAAAATTTGAAAATTGTGTTCTATGACAAAAGTAAGTCATTCTCGCTGTAAATCCTCTAAAATATTGATAGTTGCAATTATTTTCATAGTTATTTCAAATTATTTAATAGCATTTTAATTGTTTTTTTATGTATTTATTTAGGTATTATGAAAAAAATAATGAAAATCTTTAGTCACAATTTGTTTTTTTAATTTAAATTTTAGGACACAATTCGTTATTTTTTATGGCGATAATTAACCTATTTACATATTATATATATTTGTTATGATTTTATCTTTTTTTTAAAAGACTTTTTTATATAGACTTGAATTTAGGACATAATATATTATGTATTTTAGTACCGTATAAACACGATGAAATTTTTAAAATATGTTTTTGTTACAGATATCAATTTAATATTGACCTTGTAAACCCTAGATTTAACGTAAATCTGGTTAATTTGTTCGGTACCTAAGATTATCTAATATGCATCACAACCATTGTAAGCCCGATAGCAGCCTCCGAAATCTATAACATGATAATCAAGTTCTACCTATCAATTAATGGCGGATCATTCATTCCCACCCAAAACTATCATTGCCAAAGTAATGGGTGGCTAGCTCCAACAACTACTACCCCCCCAACATGCTGTGTATGATGCGGAGGCACTCATTCAAAACAAATGTACCAAAGATCAACTCAACCCTCGAACTGTTTCAGCTGTTGTGGCTCCCATCTGACCAACTACCGTAGTTGTGCATGGTTCCAAAAAGTCCTTGAATCCACCAACTGGACAAAACCCTAATGCAACTCTATGAATTTTATTATCAACACCATGTATAAAGCGTTACGGCAACAAAAATTTTTTCAAATACCACGCATCAAGCCACGGAAACAATAGAAAATCCAACCAATATTATACATCGGTAAGCCCCACTGTTTGCGCCGTACCTATTTTTGCGATAATCAACTCGCGACGACGACGACGACCCGCTATCTCCCGTCCTTATATTATGTCTTCTCTTTTTTTTCTCGATTAGTCGTATGTAAATTATAAATATTATTTTTCCAATTATTATTGTTATTATTATCACTGTTGTTACCACATTAGGTATTTGGAGGAGCTCCAAGGCCGCGTCTAACTGTTTCACATAAACGGCGTGTAGATTGTCTACAAACAACAATCAATAATCGTGCGGGTAAGACCCTTTTCGAATATCTTCGAGGTATTGGTCACAATATTGCAATTTAATCAGTTTTTTTTTTTATCGCATTATAATTTTTATCGTATTTTTATTTTTTTTCTGTATTATAATTATTATCATTATTTCCATTATTATCATTTTTATATTAAAATTATTTAACAAATTTTTATATAATATTATTAACCTACGTAATATTTTAATGTACTCATATGTTTTATTTAACGAAATAAAATTATAATTTTATGTCGGTTAATTTTCCTGTCGGTCGATTGTCCTTGTCGGCCGATTGTCCTGTCGTTCGATTGTCTTTGTCGGTCGATTGTCCTGTCGGTCGATTGTCCGTGTCGGTCGAATGGTTGTCGGTCGATTGTCCAGCTCCCACCATATTATCTGTTGTTTTTGTTTCATAATTCTGTCGTCGTTTCGCGTTCGCCTTCGTGGCAACATGCACTTTGTTTGTGTCGATTGTTTAGATTTTTTTTCGCTATTATAGCATTATAAACTTTAATATTTTATTATTCGCTCGATTTCATCGTCACAGTACATTACAATTTATTATTGTCGTTCTCAATCTCAATACGTCCGTGTATACAGAACGTGATTTGATAAAACAAGTGTAAAAAACCGTTATTGGTATCTATACCTACTACCTATTCGTTTCTAAAACTGTGTTTAATTAAATACTTATAAATTGTGACTCCATACAATAAAGTCCATAATCATCACATTTTACATGTGTTTTATTTGCTCGACTATATATCAGTTGATCGGTCACCCTAGCCTACATCGTTGGTTGACAGTGAACTTCAATTCCTCGTACATTTTTACACACAATTGGTTTCCGCACGTAAGACCTATATTGGCTGTCAAGGGCATCTACTTGTGTCGCTCACCGGATCACGGAACCTAAGGCAATCAATCACCGACCACAGCTAAGTGTAGTTTTTAAGTACCTCCCTATTTTGTTATTGTATAAAAATTAATCTGTTTCTTACTCGTTCCTTTTATTTGTCTCTTCCTCTATATTAATTATACTCATTCCATTTTATTTTTCTTTTTCCGTCATTTTGTTCTGTGTCTTTATCGTCGTCGTTGCATGTTACTTCATTATGCATGAGACGTGACTTAAATTGTCTATTCATTATTAGTACGGCGTTAGGAACTTGGGTTGCCAATCACACAAAATAAGGGGCAATACGTTAAGTTGCCTATCCAAGAAAGTTTTCGGCTTACGTCCCTTAGGTTGCATACCCGACAAATTTTCAGGAACCTTTTTTTTTATATTTTGTCGTGTGGCTTGACGCCACTGATCCTTCGGTCTGTCGTGCTCCCCGCACAAACACCCACTAACTGTCATTCACTGAGTCATATGCATTTTTACTTGTTAAAATGAATAATAAAAACAAACTAAAAATACTACTCAAGAATGCCAACGGCATTTATAATAAAGCTAATGAACTCCTCATTCTAAACAATAAATTAAATATCCACATAATCCTGATTGGGGAAACAATAATTGACCCTAACACCAAACTGAATCTTATCCCTTCCCATTCTATCCCTTCTAATCTCACCATATTTATAATGTACATAATGTCATTAAATAAATATGTTGGCCTCTACTTGGGGACTCAACATTTTACATAATAATTGGTCCAAATTGAAGGTTATACAAAAAATTTTACTATCTTACTCATCGTACATCGTATCAAACTCCACACTCGAAGATTCAACGAGACTCACATTACTCACATGAGGAATTTTACATTGAAAGCTGCAAAAACTCTTTTTCTTTAAAATTTTAGACAAATATCAACACTTGCGCAATCTTAGTCGCATCGATGCCTTTTCATACGCAAACATCCGTCCCCGCCCAATTGATTTGACTTACATAGAAGTGAAAACATAACAACAGAATATTAAACTAACAACAAACCAATCAAAAGTATCATACAAATCCTAGTACTTATAATAGGTATGAGAGTCTGAAATAAGTTTAATGGGCAGAACATCGTGCGAATAAATTTAGATGTAGATACTCAACCTACCAAAGTAATTTATTTTAATTTTAATGAAAGTATATTGAAATACAGTTATTTAATAAATAACATGTAAAGATTGGCTCAGTAATCCTAAACATTTAAAATTATAAACAAAAATTAATATATATATGTTTATATGTTTCTAAACATCTGTTTAGGTATAATTCTAGAAGAAATTTTGGAGTAAATGACTTTGCTGATAGTGAATTGGTTCTAGTGATTAATTATATTTAGAAATTAAAAAATGTCATTATTATTACTTTACGTCTCATATTTTTGTCCAAAGAACTTAATTTGTCAGTATCTTTACAAATTTTAAAAAACATTGACTTTAACAAAAAAACCTTAATTTTTTATCTGGTTTATTTTCGTTTAATATATTGTTAATAATTTAATGTACGCACAGTTTAAAAATAAAAAAAGGGAATCTGTGTACTACCTGTTATCATCTATGTACGTATAATACATTGGAAAAGAATTGGATTTTGAATTCAGAAAATATATCATGAATGGTGTAATATATAATAAAATATAAGAATAAAATTATCGGCATAAATGAAGTTTAGCTCTCAAGCGATATTTTGAAATTTTTTTCATCAAACTGTGTGTTTTTAGTTCTGAATCTTAAAGTATTAAAAAAAAATGTCGGTCGGATTTAGTTTCGAAATTATGGCAATTTAATGTTATTTTATACCTTTAAATACTATACATTTTACGATATATTTCCTTATCAAATGTGTGGTTTTCAAAAAGACATATAATATACCTTAAAAGGGAGCAATTTATTACGTGTGACCAAGAAAATAAAATTACATCGAAAAAAAAGTAAATTTTAAAACTTAATGAAATATTATGTTATTTATTCACCATACTTTTCGTTCCATTCGTTCCAAATTATCTAGCGACTGATGGAGCCGATTTTTGATATATGCATTTTTAAACGTTTTATAAGCTGTCAAAAAAATAAAAAATCTATATTTTAACAGCTCATAAAACGTGTAAAATTGCATATCTCAAAAATCGGCTCCATCAGTCCCTAGATAATGTTGTTAGCTATAATTTGTTTCTTGTTTCGTGTTTCTAACATGTTTGTAAGTTAATAAAAGTGAAAAATTGTCGGTGTGGCGTCCTCTTAATAGATAGGTAGGTGCTTACCATTTTCACACTCTTTAGATTTTGAAGAATTAATAAAATCAAATAAACTCATTTGACATTTGAGTTTACCAG
>JAIPRL010012710.1:0-11671 GCA_025469235.1 Pemphigus obesinymphae | reverse complement strand
AAGTACCAGATTCGTCGAACGAAAAACTGTTTTGAAAATCAGACCATGTTATCATAACGTATTACGTAGCTGATAACAATTGCTAAATGGGAAGATGGCTGCCTTTTTTTTTTTGTTTACATTTAGTGTCCATTCTGATTTAATCTATTCTGTGGGTCAGGTCCCTCGCATATTGGATAATAATAATCGTTTCAGTGTACGCAATACCGTGAAAAATCTCGAGCATCGTTTTTACCGAAATCGCCTCCGAGGGATCGAGCACATAATTATTATTATTCAAAAATATCACCGAATAACGACTTATTTTATCACGGCGTATCCAACCGTGGTCGAATCTGATCCATACGCCGTTAATTCATACTAATCGAATAAAAAAATATACATACGTACACTGAATTTCACGAGAGATACAAAACTCGTCTATCGCCGCGCATCTCCCACTAACCACACTCGTTAACATCGTTTATCGTACACTCTAATAAAACAGGTGTGGCACCTACTTTTTTATTTTATCAGCACTTATCACTTACGACGGGCATATAATAATGAATTTTGAAATGTACTTCGATCTCGTTACGGTCACACCACAGATTAAATGAAACCAGATTGTGCACTCAATGCTTATCGAAAAAAAATCGAATTCGATAGTTACTATCGAGCCCCCAAATTAGTGTTACCACGTGTTAGAATCTAACAGTCTTTAATGATTTTCTAATGATTTAAATCCTAATATTATTTATTATCATTTATGAATAGTAAATAACGTTCAAGGTTTATAGATTAAATCGGTCAGTGAAGCAAACATATTGTAAATGAAGCATACAATAAATATATTTATTGTAACTGGATACGCCACTTATCACAGCATCTTATTCACGATTCTATTATTCTAAGCCCGAGTGCACAATCTGGTTTCATTTAATCTGTGGTCACACTGCGTTCTTATCACCTACGCGATTCCGGATGATCTCTCGTGAAATATAGTATATACCTATATAATAGTTTCTTGCATACTGCCGGGCTAAAAAGTGTATGAAAAGATTATTGAATTGTTCGGGAGAACGTTTTTAAGGTTTTCACTTGAAAACATAGAAAAAATATTGATACTAAATTTTAAATAAAGTTAAACATTTAAATGGTACCGATTATTTTAGTTAGAATTATTAATTACTAATTAATTACTATTCACAATCATAGCCATCCCACATCCCTCCCAATTTTGGAAAGAAGTCGCTAATAGTAAAAAAAGTCGATGACCTTATTTATTTTTTTTTTTTTTACTTATTCACGTTTTGAACGAAGTAATGAATTATTTTCGGAATTTTAAGTTGGCAAAATATAAATTATTAGGATTTTAGTCCGTAAAATGGGAAAAAAGTTTATTACCTTTTTCTTTTTTTTTTACTTATTTCATATTTTTAAGAGAAGTATTATATTTTTTTTCACATTTTCAAACCCTCTCTTCCTCCCTCCCAAAAAAAAAAAAAATCATCTTTCTTCAGGACAATCCTGTTTACAGTAGATAGACAAAAAAAAGCATTATTATAAAAAAGTTCTATAGATACGAGTAGAAGTACATTTCATACTAACAAAAATATAATTAACGATAGACAAAAACCTATTTCATTAATGTAATGCATAAACTAGATAGAACCTTTTCATACTTCCACGTGTATTAATTTTATCAAGTGAAAGTTTTTTACTTATACTAACAACAACTTGCCTCCCGGTTAGATTTTTTTTATCTAATGTAAATATAATTAGTCAGTTATAACATTTGAGTTTGATAGAATCTTTTACTTCTAACTCCTGTGTACCAGCTCAGTGTATACTCAAGGACTCAAGAGCAAGGATTTTGAATACAAAAATACGCTTTTCTATTTTTAAGTCATTTATGTAGAAAAGGGAATTTTTAACAAATGCAATTTTGAACATTTTCATACTATTATAATGTAAAAATATTTTTATTTTTTTTTAGTTTATTTTTAACGATGACTACTTTGTTTTTTTAATAAGTACTTTGATGATTGTACGTTTAGATGGTTGATTAAAGTCCATGATAATACATATTTAATTTATCCAAAAAAAAAAATAAATTATTATTTTAATATTGTCACGAATTGTTCGAATTACAAATATATTATGCAATGTTCATTGCTTAATACGAGATAATATAATAAGAAACAACCAAAACACAAAATGATTTCGGAGAATATATTTTGGGTAAAATCAATATATACTGAATATTGATGGTATTATTGATAGTGTGTTTTTTTTTTTTTTTGAGATTTTTATACTCGTTGTTATAAAGCTGGGTTGCAAAAAAATTAGTGTAAATTTATTACTGGCTCTAGAGCTTATTCGTTCGGTAAGTTCTATAAGATCTCTAAAACTTCAAAGGTGTTGCATAAAATCAATTTTTATTTTAAGGTTAACCTGAATACCAAATATCTAACTTATACCCATAGACTTCTAATATATATATAAATATATTATAAATCTATGCTTATACCACATTGTATTTGATAACTGAATAGTGATAGTAGGAATAGATTGTTGACTTTATTCCTTATCAATATTTTAATCAATCTGTATAAGTTACTGAACTGAAATCGAGCATTTAACTTACAGACCTGTAACCTATAATTTAACAAACCATAAACCATGATAATATGGTTTATGCAACACTGAATTTTATTTACCGATCCGTTAATGCGTTAACGGTCTGTAAATGGTCTGTAAGTAGCTAATGAACATTTATACAACCTAGCCTATAAGTGTCCATAGGTATATAGATACAGCTTGTATGAGAGCATCACCTATAAAATAATATTATAAATTATTTTTACTCATTAAAATTGTTTTAACACCTGCCCGAGTAAATAGTGTACTGTGTGAAAAACGACAGTATAATAATACATAATATATGCCTACATAAAGAAAAAATATACTATATAATAAAAACCCGTGACTAAAAACTTGAGATCACCTTCTCCATTAAAATTTAAATCAGAGTTTATAAGCTTAAGCTTATACTACTTAAGTCGTTTTAAGCCCGTTTGGTTTAACTGCATACCGTACGAAAAACAATAACTTCCGGTTATGAAACACAATAATATTAATTTGGTATTTATTTTTAATACAAATTAAAGGAGCTTATGTAGTATAATAACAGTGCCCTTTATAAAATAGGTATAACTACATGTCGAAAAATAATATTGAATTCTATAGAAAAACTATATAATAGGTTCCTACGTCGTTTTTCAAGAGCTAAGGGTGCACTACAAATAATGGACTAATGGTGGCCACCACTAACCATTTTTTTTAAGTTCACCGCATTGTTTAGCATTCAGCTGCAAAAAGTCAACATGACGTTTGATTTTTCAAGTGCCTACGATCCGTGTAAAATACTTAAATAATTAAGTGATACTATAATGGTCACCCCATTGGACTTTACAATGATGAATATTTTTTCAATTATTCGTTTTAAATTTTAAAGTATTTAATAGGATTTGAATCAACCTGTCCTTATATGAATTCGCCATGATGATTAACTATTTGAAATAATGGACGTCCCCAGTATTCAAAATATATTTTCCTGAGGTATTGAAGATTCGTCAGAAAATTCGTACACGTCAAATATTTCTCAATAGGTACATATAATATATATGTGTATTATTATCTATGTGATTTAGGAGGGGGATAATCAAACATATAGAAATATCGATCTCAAGACTTAAGCATTTTGATTAATTACAATTTGTTTTCATAAACCTCAATCATATAACAATATGATCCAAATTTTTAGAAATTATAATGGGTCTATACAAACCTCTATAGAATTATAAAAATTTGTAAAATAGAGTGAGAATGGAACCCGGACCGTCAACCACATGTTACGGCAATTTTTTGTTAGTTTTTCACAATTATTTTTACAAAACTACTGATAAATCACCAAAAATTACCTCTTTATAATACTATTTGTGTCCTATTTTAAATGTATAGAAATGCTTTTGTGAATCTTTCGTGAAACTTTTGTAGTATTCCTTCTCCTAGGCGAAATGTGATCACAAACTAAAAAAAACACACACACATCTCTTTCAAACTAATAAATTCGTGTCTGTGCTAGGAATCTAAAACGATTTACTGTGTAAATATATTCGTCCTTTTTTATTCCTGAGTCGATATGCCTGTCTATCGCAAGGGATACTCAAAAAACATTTTCGAAAGTCAAAAAATAAAATAAAATGATGTATGTACGCTTCGTTTGGATCAAAACTAAAATTGAACGATCTGTAGTGGCGTAATACACAAACAAATACGAGTAGGAGAGGAAAAAATAAGATGAGGAAGGCAACATCTACGTTTATTTCTTCCGTGAATACAGTAGGTATAGTAATACAATTCTAGGGTAAAGACGCTGACACGAGATTAACAACCTAAGATCGATGCTACATAAGGAATTACGATGTTTGTGGATTTTGTTTTGAACGGCATAATAAATTTGGACGAAGATTGAGCATAACTCATCGTCAAACATAAAATGTATTTTGAAATTAAACTCAAATCCATTTTATAATTGTATGTTATCTGAATACCTAACTACCAAACAGATCTATTTTAAAGGTTTTCAATAAACATATTTGTAAATAATAAGTATTTTTAATTGTTAATAACTAAGAAAAAAACACATTATATATTATTATATTATGTATTTTTGTCTAAATGTATACGAAAAAATGATTTCTCATTAACTAAAATCCATTTAAAGTTTTTTTTTTTTTTTGATTAATCTTTGACGTCTACCCGTAAATAAATGTGTAGGTACATTGACAAAAAACATCGATTTACTGGAGTCGTTGAAGCATACTTTTTACTTAATGCATTATTGATTTTGTCGTAATACGTTCATACCTACTTCTATAGGCCTTAATTTTTAGAGAAAATATCGTTTCTTTTTTTTTTTTTTTTTATTCGTACCATCTCTATTTAAGTCCAGTACCTACGCGTACCCTCGTGTTTTATTACACACGCTATATTATGCTCAATCAAAATCAGTCGTGCTATTATCAATTACCCAATTAGAAAAGACGCATTATATTTTTTACGAAATGCTATTATTCTTTAATCAAACTGTAGTCTTTTGAAACCCGTCCCCTTATTCAGGACCATAATCTCAAGATCAGTTTTGTTTACATTATGTGCCCCGAAGCCTATGGCACATGGCGGAAACATAATACAATATGTCCAAACACTTCACGTTTTCTCAATAACTACGTCCCTAACATTTAATTATTAACTATGCGTCTATACCGTACCCTCTAGCCACATTTTTTATATGCCTCTATACCTATATTGCCTATATTACCTGGATTTAAATCATACACCAACACATAATATGTATAGGTATCTGGTATATACCTGCATATAATATATAATTTATATACGAATACATAAAAACGTGTTACGTAGACTGGTAGTATAGGTACTGGTTAATCATTATTGTTTTATTTGTTTTATTATTTTCATTATTGTATTGTATTTTTTTATAAAACTAAATATTGAACGTTTATTTCAAGTAGGTACCAACCTTGCTTACTATCAAGACGAAAATGAAATTAAAATAATTAAATCGATAAAATAATAAAAATGTTAAAAATAATAGTGAAACTAATTTTAAGTATACGAATTTTCTATAATCCTTAGAGTATATTTATATATATATATATATATGATATACCTACAGCGGTGTAAATTATTTAAATATTTTTATAGTGTTCGTAATACAATTTGAATATATTCTCTCTTACGTATTTAATATGGTATTTATAATTAAATATATTTTTCAAGTATTTGTTATAAGTCGTCAAATGAACATTATATTTTCTAATTTTTTCTTTAATTTTCGAAAAAATGCATTATTTAAAACGTATTTTTAACTATCTAAATATAATATTAATTGTATTATATAAAATATATGATAATTTAATATTTTAAAATAAAAGTAACAAATTGGTATTAGATACCTAATAACATAAATTTTAATATTTTATTAATATTTACATTAATAAATATTAAAAATACATAAAAAGGAGTAAACTATATTTTTGGTATGATTTTATCTCCAAATACCCCAAATTTTCACCTTTTTTTTTAGCCAATTTAAATAAGAAATATCGACTTTATTTTTCGGTAGGCATTTAAATACTTTGAAAAATATATTTAAATTTTTGTTTAAATATTTAATCATAACATAATTTAATTTATAATTTTAAATACTATTACCTATTAAAAATATTTAAATACCGTTTTGAAAGTATTATTTACAAAAATTATGTAATAAATATGTAAATTAAAATGATATAGGTACGCAATATATGCAAATATGATTTAATTTATAGCTTAAACGGTATTTGAATATGTCTATCTACTGCCAACGATTTCCATTATTGCCATAATTGTAGAATTCTAAATGTTTCTTTCATTCATAATCAACGCTAACTAACCTTTATTTAAGTCCCTTTCCAGTATCGCCCTTTATAATATCCAGGGTGACTTATCAAACCGAGTTTTGTTATTGTTTACAATAATGATTACGATGGTCTACGTAAGTCATTAAACTAATTCAGCAACTTTACTCCATAATGAAATTTAAATCCCAATTAAATAATTGTGTCGGAGGTTCCTTTATTCAATCATTATGATTGTTTCTCTGGCATACAATTTAATTGCAAATTTTCAAATAATTTTGATACTATTAGGTCTTATATTAACTATTATAATATTGTCCTATTATAACTTTTGAACTCTACTGCAGATATTGTTATTTAATTATTTAAAAACAAAATAGTATACGAGTATACTTTATTTATTTATATAAGACATTTTTTCGTGACTTCAAAATATTCAGTAATATTTAGTAAAGATAATGAATTTTATATTTTTATATTCAAAGACGTGCTGTTATTCATTTACGTACCTATGAAAAGAAATACGTATAATTCTCAGTGATGTAAGTGGTAGTTTTCTCGACAAAAGATGAAAAAAACATTGGTAATAAGTCTCTAACTCATAAGTTGATGATTTTTTGAACGTCTTAGATGATGTTTAATGATTTTTATTTTAAAATGTTTGACATTTTAGGCAATTTTTGTAATTTCAAGTCATTATTATAAGTTTTATCCAAATTTAAACAAAAATTTGATAACAAATTTATTTTTTATTCTTGATATGTATCAAATATAAAATATAAAAACCAGTTAGTAATGGGTGGAAGCACTTCACTCGTCAAACAGAATACTGGTAGTAGATGTATTGAATTTTAAAGTAATTTCTTTCAATAAAACGATTCTGAGCGAATCTCAGTGTAATATTATTTTCCAATTTATTAAAATTTCCAATTATTTTCAATAGTTTTTCATTGCGCTTATGAAAATAGGTCCTAATGAGAAAATTTCAAATTAACATTCTTGAAATATCAAGTATAATAAATTTCCTATCAAAACGATTATTTCTCGAAAAATCCTACTCAACTTCTACCCGAAAAAGTGTATTCAAACATAAATACACAACAAATTAATGTTCATAATTTTATAATGATTACTGAAAAGTGGTAAAACCGATTTTAAATTTTTGTGACGTCAATATAGTGCTATAATAAATATTTGGTGTAAATTTCAAGTTTATGGCATTTTAATTTTCAAATTTATCATTTTTGTTCATTTTCAGTAGTTTACTTTCCCGCTAAAGAAAACTACTGAGAAAATTAAAAAATGATTTCTTTAAAGTACTAACTAGAATTAATTTTCGGTTAGAAATATCTTTACTCAAAAACTCCTTTTACCCGAAAACATGTATACATACATATAAAAAAATATATATATTGTTAATCGTGACAGGTTTATATATTATTTCCCAATTTATAACAATTTTTCATTAAGATAGGTAGTTTTTCGTTACGGTTTTGAAAACTACTTAGAAAACCAAAAGATGACTTTTATAAAATATCAACTAGAACTAATTTCCTATCAGAAACATCTATACCCGAAAACTCTTATTTTACTCCTTCTGCCAATAAAAGTGTATATATAATATATATAAATAAAAAAATGAAAATTTTAAAATACCAATACATTCCTTACTATATGCTCTAAATCTAAAATGAGTACAATCTAATATATAAACTTTTTTTTTATGAATTAATCAACGTTTATATTATTTATTATTTTTAATTTAAGGTAATTTTTCAGAAACATAAGTATAATTATATTGATAATTATTTTTGTATTTTTAAAATCTTTAGATGATTATTTAAACTTTTAGGCCACATTTATAATTTATAGATTCTGAGTGGAGCGAGAAAGTTATTGATTTTACAGTGTGTATTTTTTTTCCTGTGAGCAACATTTTGGCCAGAAGGAGTCGTATAGAAGAGTGTTAACGATAAAAAATTAGTTTTCGATGGTACATTTGAATTTTACATTTTTCAATTTTTCTAGTAGTTTCTTTAAGAGGATATATACCCGCATTTCCTGTCTTCGTTTAACCAACTGATAAAATACGAAATTTATATTCAGCATTCTTATTGTAACTTCATAATTTCTAGTATTGGAGTAAATGAACATATTACCAAATTTATAAACAATTATATTTTCATTCATTATATCATTATTATCATTATCTATGCAATAACTGGGCTTATTTTCGAAATTATAATTATGTAAAGAGGTACAACTTTTTTTAATTCCAATAATTTGAATAGATATATTTCTCTTCCAACTATTTAGGGTCGGACAACCTAGTCCTACACTTCCACTTAACTTTATTTCCCACATCTCCTTTACTTATCCCCACATTTCTCATATCACTCGCCATCACATCACCCACCTATTTTTAAGTCTTCCTCTCCCCCTCCCCTTTCTATCAACATATATCTCCTTTACTAATCTTACTGCCTAAGTATTTTCTCTCCTTAATACATACCCGAGCCACCTCAATCTATTCTCCCTTTATTATTATTATCAACTATCGAAGCTACACCTAACTACTTCTTATATACTCATTCCTTATTTTGTCCTCTCTAGTCACTCCAATCATCCACCTCAACATTCTCATCTCCTACTAATCCTTAGTCCTTGATTTATTATTTAAAATACGTTCAGAAAACGGGTATTCAGAAGTCTCACAGAGTGAAGTTTCCTAACTTATGCCCTTACACGTTTATCAAAAAAGTCTAACAGTCGAAAATTACTTTTTCAAAGTACCATCCTGATCAAATTGTCTACCGGAAAATGGATAATGGTGTAACCAATAGAATATTGGATCAACCTTCTGGTAAAAGATTTTTCATCCCCGGAGGGTTTTGAACCACGATAATAATCAACTACCTCTTAAATTATGTGAAACACTTTGATATTCTACGGGCTAAATAATTGATAATTATTTAACTTGTGCTCAAAAAAAGCAAAAGAAACATAATATGATCTTTTAATCTAGCCCTCTAGCAGTACTGCACCCCTCCTACTACAGTTTCAAAGAGCCTTTTGGAGAGTTTAGCTTTTAGCGGGCTTATTTAATCGAAACGTCTCGTTGTATCGAGTACGCCCATAAGCCCATGAGACGTACGCATTTCTTTTTAAATTTCTACTCGTATTTAAATTGTTTTATTTATTCTTATACAGCAACAACTAAATAAACAATATTTCTATAAAAATAAATAGTTCTATCGTATTTATATATAACGGTAAATATAATATTTTAACTCAATTGTCGAGTTTTTCAATAAACACGCAAAGAAAATCTAAACCAATAAGACAAAAATCGGGTTAAAATAGTTACTGTTCCTTATAATTCCCAAAATTGAGGTTTTAAAAACTTGATATTTTCACAAAGTTTTTATTTTTCTACTATATAAATGTCATATATTTTTTCAAATTGTTTTTTGACTGCAGTAATAGTTATAAAAGTACTCGCGAAAGCTCCGCAGAAGATCATTTTATAGAATACAATGATTTATATCATTGCTTTCAAATTGAAAAATATATCCACAACCAGTATTTTTTACCTAGTGCCAACTTTTAAAATCTTATTTCGAAAAAATTTCACCACTCCTTTTTGGACTTCTGAATCAGTCCTGGATCACTTAAGGAGCGCGTTAATCGTAAACCGTAAATTTTTTCGATAATAGGTATACGATTGCGCACGTTTGAACTTTTATACAATACGACTGTGCGCTTTTCGGTCAGGACAGTAAAACATAAATTTAGGGTAAAATATGTGTACGATTACGCGTAAACACATTCCAATCTTACAGCATTAGGTACCTATAAGCTGTTTAATTATTTATATTGTAGATTCTGAGCACAGCGAAGAAACCATTGATTTTACAATATTTTTTTCCTTGTTTTTTTTTCATAATACCGAACTTCGTTCAGAATGATTTTTTATCGAATACAATAATTTATCATTGCTTTCAAATTCAAGTGTACATACACTACCAGTATCCTACCTGACGTGCGAAGTACTTCCACCTTAACCGGCTTTTTAATAATGTATTATATACATACCTAATAGAAGTACACCTAAACCATATTTAATTTAACCTATTACTTACTGAACGTGATATTATACAGCAAATTGGAAGATATTTTTAATTAAACTGTTCGAGTGAGTGAAGCGAGTGATATAGATTCATATTTAAAAACAAACATATATAGCAATATTTTATGAATATTTAAAGATTTCTACGCCACACAATCGTAGTCTACAAAACACGCACAATTGAAATCCAAAAAACCTTTTACGCGCAATCGTATTGCACTTATTTTTTTTTATCACCTATATTAAACAACAGATAACAATAAGTAGGTACCTGCAGGTATCTACACATATTTGGCATATAAGTCGTGTACTTCGAGATCGCCAATTTGGTATACAAGTCCGTTTGTACGTATGGTACACGGCTTACCCAAATACGCAATTAAACTCCGTCGGGAAAAGGTATAAGCACAGATTATATAAATACAGATAGATCACTCGGCCCGAAAACAATAGATCATCGAATACCGTCTTCTGATAGGCTCCACAGTTATCAGTGTAGTTACATACAACTATATAAATTATTTTGCTAATGTACAATATTATTGTATAAATAATTCATCATTTTTAATGTTATCATAATAGATAATAATAAAAGAACACAGATTTCAGTTTGTCCAGTATTGTGGGAATAAAGTTTAAATTTATGGTATATTTATCGTGGTCACATTGATTCCTGTGGAGTTATCAAAATTATCAGTGGCCAAATGAACGCCATTATTTTTGTTTACATCGCGAGTGATCTATCTGTATTCATATAATCTATGGCATAAGTGTGAATAAACAGAGACTAGTTCGTATGGTCATTGATTAAATATACATAGATAGTCCATAGCTATATGGTAAATGGAAACTATTATATTAGTAATGTTTATTATCAACAGAAAGCGTCATATGTATTATCTGTTATAATAAAATATTATATTGTATACAAATTGGTTACCCATATATATACCTACCTACCCATATAATATGACGTGCGTTTATTGTTTATACGTCGTATATAGGTAGTGCATTTCACGAAATTAATATTAGTGAGTAGGTATAGAGTGACTCGACTATATTGTAATCGTTG
>JAIPRL010012709.1:0-11672 GCA_025469235.1 Pemphigus obesinymphae | reverse complement strand
TACTACTAGGAACGCTCCAGCCCGTAAAATCCCCCCACTTAAGAAACCCCGTTTCAAAACGTGACCGCACCACTACCACCCGCCTGCCATGTCGTTTCCAGTCCATATATATCTTAGTTCGTGGTTTAAAGTCAGACTGATTTTTATCAATTATTATAATATATTTGTTTATCAAATTCATATAACGCGTTAAGACAGTTTCTTTATTTTATAACGACTGCGAGTGTATCCTGATAATAAATAATCACAGTAGGAAATAAAATAGAATATTTTTATCAAAGTTTTTTTTTACACATGGTCATACTGTAGTTTGCTGTTTTCCTTACTTCACATTTTTATGCCTATGGCCACCCCATGATTGGACGTAATCTGATATCATTGAAGCCACTGCAATCAACAATGTACATTATCATTATCAAAATTTCGAATTTTGAATATATAATAATAAAAAATTTTTAAGTTTTTAATACTAATCGAATAAGTTTTTTCGTATTTTTATTCACTATATAAATACTTTTTTTCTGAACTCGATGAACAGTTTCAAATTTGTGACAATACAATTTTTAAATTTAAAATCATAGTCTTTATATGGTATATAATAAATTAATTGATATTCACAATTCAATAATAACTATATTTCAATATTTGCTGTATAAAGTTATAACAGGGCTATAAAATATATATTTTTTAGTATTTATTTGATTTATATACTTATTTCTACCAGTGGTACCCAGAGTATTTTCAAAACATATCACAAATTCAACTCCCACCTCAAAATTAATTATATTTATATAATAAATTAATTTTTGACTTAAAAAAAAGGATTGCGACCGCGATTCCATAGTACATGGGATGTGTGCCTCTGTTTTCTACAGTATTTTAAAGTTTTATTTATATTTAACCATGGTCAGTAATTTGAGTACATATACCTTTGGAGAGGATGAAATATTGAAGTTTTTTTTTCCTTGCTCTTTGTATAATTTGGTTTGTTTTGGCAATCCAGAATTACACCCAGAAACATAACACATAAGAGGCATAATAGAGTAATATATAATAATATATTAGTAATAATTATATTATATACTATAAAAAAAGGCGAAACATATATTTAGAAAAATTTATACCATACACATGAAAAGCATTAGAAAATGTGAATAAAAAGATAAGAAAAATTCGAGGGAAAATTCATGGAAAATTTTCAATATTTAATAATAATAATAAAAAAAACGCATGTTTATAGAATAATGTATAATATTATAAATTATAATAACAAGAAAATTTGTATGTGTTATTTTTATTTCGAATACTAGGATATAAATTTGTCTTCATTTTAGATTTACTAAAAAATTTATTTTTATTAATTTCACGAAATTTTTACTATTTTTTCTGCATTTCTTCATATATTCAAATATAATTTTCCTACTTACGCGCACGTGGCGGAATAACAGTGAGTTACTATATATTATATAATTCATTATATATATATATATATCATTGATTGATTGATGTATCATAACAACAATTATTGTACAACACGATATTCAAATTGATACTTTTATTTTAATAATTCATATTATATTTTTGTGAAGTGGGTACTATTGCCCTAAATTAATGTACATAAAATCATCCTAAAATTTTAAATATTTATATAGATTTTTTTATTAAAAACACTGAGTAATGAATAAAATAATATATTATGTATGTATAATATTAGGACCATCCCGAGGAAAGATTTTTGAGGGGTGAAAATGTGAAAAAAATAATATAACACTTCTCTTCAAGATATAAAATAGATATAGAAAAAAAAGTGTAATCAACCATCATTTTGACGACTAAAATTAATGTTGTAAAAATATTTTTTTTTAAAAATTAAAATTGTTAACCTTATGACGTCCTACAGTTTAAACTAGTTGATAACTTATAATCAATTCTATAATACATATTAATTTTAATTATATTTATTATTATTGTAATATTAGATAATATATAATAATTTTTATTTTAAATTACTAATAAATGTCTTAAATTCAATAATTATGGTTTATAAATTAATAAATCAATTTATTTTACAGGGAAAGCCTTGATTAATCGTAAGTAATTATGATACAAATAATAAAAGAATAACATTGATCATTATTCAAAATATACTCAGCACTAAACACTCAGCTAGACTAAAATACATTTGACATTTTTTAAAATAAGCACAGTACATTTTTACAATAATATTCAGTTCCATAAAATTCATTGTCAGAATTTATGCAATATATTGAAAGAATAACATTCAATAGAACCGTGGCTATTGCTTATCAATTATAATGAATCATATTACAGCTATTCAATTTCTGATGTAAAATGTCACAATAACCCCGTATACTGTGTTTATATTATGATATTGTACGTGTATTTTTATTTATTTATTTATTACGGAACTCTAAATAAGTATTTGATCAACACCAAATTATTTTCATTTCGCTTAAACTCCGGAATGAATGGTGTTGGAAACATTGTTTCAATGCGATACATTTTGGTTCAGCGTCATCTAAGTAGTTATTGTGGTAGTTATTATATTCAGTATGCATGTTCTAAGTAAATATATAGGTATTTAATGTTAAAACTTTTTGAAATAAGGATTTATAAAGTTATATAATATTTAATTCATAATTAGTTTGTAATTTATACCTGATGTTTTTTTATAATATCGGTTGCAAATTATATACATAATTTAACATGCCCAAGGTCCTAGGAAGTCATATTCTTTCTATGTTAATACATCTAAAAGAATTCGCTTCTCTCAATAGACTTTTTTTAGCAATGTTTCGTCAACTAAATTTATTTTGGAAAAAATGAATATAAATATCTAGTAATATTAATTATAGGTTTATACAAACGGTATATTAATCTGCCCTTAGAGAATTTATATCTAAAAATTGAATTAAAATAACAATATTTTTATAATTTCATAAATTAAAAATCAATGAATTTCTCACAACACTTAAATTTTATAATTACCGATGTAAAAATAAATTTTATAAAACAATGTATCTCAAACTAGATTAACATCCAATTTTACAATATTGTCAATCTTTTGAATAAAGTAATACCAATAATTATGAATAAAAATAAATATAAATTTAACGGACAATATGTGCCTTGAATATTAAAAAAAAAAGATTTAAAATAACAAGTTTCGGCCGTAATTCATCATCAGATTATTTCTATTATATATATTGATTTTCATATATATATATATATATATTTTTATAGTATTTATACTGTTATTTTTATTTTTATAAGTGTATTACAATTTTTTAATTAATTAATTTTTCTATTTTATATATATTCAATAATTATTGTTTCTAATTAATAAATTAATAGAAGAGATAAAAATTTTGGAGGAAAAATGTAAGTAGTAATGGTACAATATATATACGAAGAATAAGTTTGATTATATTTAGGAATAAACATTATCATGTAGACTAAAATAGAGATTGAAATGTGATGTATAAATTGAAATATATTTTGTGATGTAAGCATCCACTATGACTGGATCTTATGTTATTTAACCCTTTTTTTTTACGTATAACGGTATAACGGATCACCCTGCGATATCATAAGAATAACTCTAATATATATCTTGGGTTAGCCAGCTCGTATTTTGGTAAACTAGGTACAAATGTAAAATTTTCAAAATTACCTAAACGAACACTTAATAGGTTCAAATTTATAGCGTTGGGATTCCCTTGATGAATATTTAAAAATTCTAATTTGCTATTCTGAACTTATATATATTAATATTTGGAAGCTATAAGACGGTTTTTTTTATGGAATTATTGTCACCGTGCTCTTAGTTTTTGTCGTAGAATACTCAGGATATCTATGATGGATAATAGAAGGTAGATCAGTGTATAATATTATACTAAAACTACAGTTCAATAATTCTATTTTTTTCTTATAACTACGGAATTATTGAAGTTGGGACCACTGTTTCCATGAGATACTTTTGGTTCAGCGTCATTTATGAGTTATGACATAAGTCGATGCAGATACCCCACCCCCACGCAAAAAAAAAAATTTTTTTTCTTAAAACTCCATTCCACCTAACCCAAATTATTCAGACTTGGAAGCCTTCCTAGAGTACATATATATATTATATTATATTATATATTATTCGCTGTTCTGAATATATAAAACATTCAATGGGATCCGAAAGGGGATGTTTATTTTTGGAATAATTGTCACAGCGCACTTAGGTTTTGTTATTGATTACTCAATATATCTATAATGGATAGAGGTGTAAAATATATTAAAAATATCTCCTAATATTATAGGTTACAAATTATTAACAATACTTTATTATCTATATATATATATATAATTCCTTGATAATCATAAATATAATTAAACATGCCCTAGGTCCTAGGAGATCAATTTTTCCATTGTTATAGCATCTAATATAATTGGGTAGTTCCAAAAATAATTTTTAACAACATTTCGTCATCTTAATGTCGTTAGAAAAAATCTATATAAATACCTAGTAATATTATTTATAAATCTATGCAAACAGTATCTAAACCTACTCTCGGAGAATTTATAAATTTATAAAAAACTGAATTAAAAAAACAATGTAAATTAATATCAATGAATTTCTCACAACTCTTAAATTCTATGCATTACCTTTATAAAAAGTAGTTCTGTAAAAAATAATGGTTCTCGTGCTAGATTAAAATATGCATTTTCAAATTTTCTATCTTTTGTATAAAATAAAACAAATAATTATAAATATAATGTACCTATTATACAAAATATGTGTTTAGAGAATTCAAAAAATAATTAAGAGTAACAAGAAGTTTCAACTGTAAATCATGATAGGATATTTTATTATAATATCTTTCGATTTTTCTTATATATATATATATATATATATATTGTTAACCTGGTAACGACTTACAGTTACAACTGGTTGATACTTATAATGATATTCTATATTACATAATCTTAATTTTATTTATATTTATTAATATTGTAATATTTGATAATATATAATCATTTTTATTTTAAATTACTAATAAATGTCTTAAGGTTAATTATTCAATAATTATGATTTATAAATTAATAAATCAATTGATTTTACAGGGAAAGCCTTGATTAATTGTAAGTAATTATAATACAAATAATCCAAGAATAAGATTGATCATTATTCAAAATACACACTCAGTTAGACTAAAATACGTTAGACGTTTTTTAAATTAATCTCGGTACATTCTTTCAATAATATTCAGATATATATGATTCATTGTCAGAATTATGCAATACATTGAAAGAGTAATATTCAATGAAACCATGGATAATGCTTATAAATTTTAAGGAATCAAGTTATAGCTATTCAATTACTGATTTAAAATGTCACAATAACCTATATACTGTGTTCATAATGTGTCATTGTACGATTTTGTTTATTTATTTATTTATTATACTGAACTCTAAATAAAGATTTTGTCAAAATCAATTTATTTTTATTTCGCTATTACTCCGGAATGAATGGTTTGGAGAACATTGTTCCGATGAGATACATATTGGTTCAGCGACTTATAATTAATTTTTGCGGTATTTATTATATTCAGTATACATGTTCTAAATAAATATATATTTAATGTTAAGACTTTTTGAAATAAGGATTTATAAAGTCATATAATATTTAATTCATAATTTGTTTGTAATTTATACATTATGTTTTTTTATAATATCGGCTATAAATTATTAACAACGCTTTGTACATTTCCTTGCTAATCACATACATAATTTAACATGCCATAAGTCACATTCTCTTTCTGAAATCCCCTTTCCACTTACTCGATTGGTTCCAAAATCAATAGGTTGCATCCTGTGGTCATAAGTAGTAATTCCATCTATGTTTTTAAACTTTGACGTGTTATTAAAAAATATTTTTATATTTAATTAAATTATATAACAAATTTTTCTCAGAATTGTCTATCAAATTCAATGTTTTTTCTTTTAAAATTAAAATAATGATTTTACACTATTATGATCATAAAACAACTGATGAACACCTTTATTTTAATTGTAATATAAAATATAGGGCATTATCACCTGACATTTCAACACCACTCCTAAATATGCTATAAATGTATATTAATTTGTTATAATAAATTTATAAATAATAATTAACTACAGGTGTCTCGATTGAAAAACGTCCTAGTTAATTAAGGCTAAAGTTGCGTAAACATTAGGAAAATTGCAATTTAAGGGAGGCGAATGTCCTCTCGCTCTTGGAATTTTTTTTGTTATATGACATAATTTTTTTTTTTTTTTACTTCTCAATTTAATTTTTATATTTTTTTTCCACTACTCCGCTACCATTTATCTATCATTTATCATATATCATTTATCTGTCCATTTATCGTTTCAGATGCGCCAATATTGGCATGGCTACATACATTTTAATGGGAGTGTTTGAATTAAAGATTAAAAAAATAATCAAGGAGATACATAAACAGATTATTTTTACAAATAACCCCACCCTCAAGTGAAACGGTACTTACATTTTTTTTAATTCAATAATAAAAATATGATTTCTATAAATTTGTTGATATTAATTACCACAATAATAATAATTACAAAATACAATTTTAACACAATTATTCTAAATTATTTATTTACTAATTCCAAACGGCAATTCCTTAGATTACAATTTTATGTCGATGAAACAAAAATATAAAACAATATAATACTTATTAAATATACATTATACCGCAATACAGTAGTAGTTATTTTACAAGTATGTAATGAATATGTACAACAAATCTTATAAAAATGAAATTAAATATATATTTAAAATCGTCGGATATTTGTATATATTCAAAATTGTAATTATATAGAATGTATGTGTAGTCGTGTGTTCGATAGATTTTTGAATAACCTACCTACTTTGTCAATCTCTTCAACAGAAACACTTTAGTAGAGAAGGCGTATCTACTAGAAAGTGAACCCCAGTTTCGGCCATAGGCGAAATATTTTTTAATTAGTTAATTAATGGTATTATTTTTCAAATATATTCCTAGTTCTAAATTTGAATATTTAGAATAAATAATAATAAAATATGTAACATATTTATTTATTTCATTAAATGAGAGGACTGTTTAATAGAATAATATAATTATAACAAGAAAATTCCACGATCCCTATATACAAAAACCTTCAAAGCTCACCAAATACCCCTATGGCCATGGTGCTGATTTATAATAGTTATCTTTAATATAAAAATATAGAAATAGTTTCTTATAACGTGACAATTATCTTAATTTTTTTTTCTTTATAAAAATAGCAATTAAAAATTAATTTCTTTAATCAAAATCTGTTTTAGAAGTCAACATTTCCTTATTAAAATTTTTAGACCTCTCAAGTAATATCTGGAATATAATAAGTAATAAAATTACTGATTTACTGTCCAATCGGACTAGGAGGATAAAACATGAAAACCACTTTTAAATATCTTCAAATTTTTAAAAATTAAATAAGTCCAGTCTTTATGACCATATTGAGGACACTTACAGAGTATGGGCAGAATCGGATAAGCGATATTATACATTAATATGAAGTGTTTAAATAAACTCATTGTAAAAAAACATTTCGAGATAATTTTAGTCAGTCAAAATATGTTTTAGAAATAATCTACTTTAAGTTCCTAGTCAATTGTATTAAAACTTTCAGAATAATGCCTAACGTTACTGGAAAAATTGCTAGGTAACTAAATAAATTAAACAGAATAATACTTCATAGTGAAATTAATTTTCCATTTCACTCAAAATTAGACAATAGCAGCGGTAATTTTATTTTTTTTTATGTTCAGATCGAATGACAGGGGTTTATGTGATTTTATTTTTATATTATAAAATGGGCTATGCCAAAATCTAAAGTAGGTACATAGAAGTTTAATACAAACATATTATAAATAACATATTATAAATACTAGAAAATGATTTATTATAATTTAAAATTTTGACTGAAGAAAATTGGGTCAACTTTGGCATAAAATTCATATATTGATTTTTTCAACATGCCTATGGTCTGTAATATAAATCTACTATTTAAAAAAAAAAAAAATTAAAATTTTCATTTTAGTTGTACATAATAATTTATTAACATAATATTTTCAGAACAATAGTTGAAGATAGTATAGGTAAGTAATTTAACTGTATTCAGATTTAAAATAATATTAATTCACATTATTTATTTTCATTGAGAGCTCTTATATTCCCAGGCCACTCATCGAAAGTTTGATAGTAAAATATTGACATTCGTTTGTGCACGTTTGTGCTTTTTATCCCATCGTTTGTGTTTAAGCCGTTTCAAAGTTATTTCCATTTAAATGGGGCGAGGAAACCTTTATGACAGCTTTTCTTTAAAACATTTGAACATTTTCATCGTATTTATTTGTATTACGTTAATACGGTTTTATGTCGATCTCTCCATTGTTAGAACTGTTCCCATTCCTCATTCATAGAATTTTCTAAACGATGTGAAGGCATCTTAAAGATAACACTCAATATTGATATTTTAAAATGATTTTTACTAACTCAAGTGCGCTACGCCATTGTAAATTTCATCATCGTTACAATTTTCATTTTAAAATTGTTTTGGAATTTTACTTTTTTAATTTTCTTAAGTTATAGGGAGTAATGTATATTATATTATTATCAGAAGAGTATCATTATATAGATTATAGATATATATTATTAATTGGACAATTTATTACTAATCATAATATTTACTATTCCTGGAAGTGGAGTTTTTCTAGTTAAATATTTTTATTTTCATTTAAAATTTAAAATTTTAGAGTAATGAATAATAACGCAAAAATAATTAAACCTTTAATTAAATTGAATTATATTAATTAGAAAAAAATCAATAAAATGTACTATAGATAAACCTATAAATAATTATCCACTACTTGGACATATATATGCTGTAAAACATATTTGCCATACCAAATTATATCACTTTTAAATTCTTATATATTACAATATTGTATAGTATTGTATATTCATACAATTAAAACATTTAAAATATAATTAATTTTTTTTTTTTAATTTTATTATTACTACATAATTAATAACTTTCATAAAATGTTCAGTTTAATTTTGAACTACAGTTAATACCTATTAGTTATTTTATTTTAATGTTTACAGGCATATTATTGTTTATTAAAATGGTAGGAGTTTTATAATACGAAATTGTTAATTTAATTAAATCTATTAGTCTAACGCACCTAATTTCCGAAATGTTTTAATGTAATAACAATTCGCACCTATTATCTATTTTAGGTATTATATTCTCCATATATTATATAAACATGATTAAATAATTTGGAATAAGTAGAATATTGTTCATATTATTTTGTGTATTTATGATAATCTATAATTCTTTTCTATTATGTTATACATAATAAAAACTATATAAAAACAATTATATTACACAATTAATTATTATGTGTAATTTTCGTATGCTCTTATTTTGAATTTGTATAATATATTATATTTAAAAGTAATAAACATTTATTGTTTTATTATTATAAGAACCTAATGTTAAATATCACGCGAACGCCACTCGTTTCTGCCAAATAAAACGTGAACGTGAACAACATTCATACTTAGAAATTTGAACGATTCTCATGAAGTTCAAATTAAATTAAAATATAATTATAATTCCCTATAAACCCTATTAGATTTAAGTATAATTAAAGAAATATAGTACTCAAAATTTAAATTCCGTGGCCCCTCTTATAGAATGAAAACTATAGTTTCTATGAATCAGTATTTTTTGATATATATTAGATGAACGCGTTAATTTTTTTTATAGAACGTGAATGTGAACTTTTTTCTTTTTAAATACATTTGAACGTGAACGTGAACGTGAACGAATTCAATTTGTAAGTGAACGTTCCGAACACTGCACATAAAAATAGGTATAATATAATATTATAATCTTAAAATGAACAATCAAAAAATAAATCAAGTGTAATATTGTAATTACTTATCAATATCGTTGAAATATTCAAATACTGTGGTTTAATACTGTTCGAAGGAGAAAAATTATTGTAAACAAGTAAAAGAAAATAATAATTACGTACACAATTAAAATGTATACCAAGTAGTTTAAAAATATCTTTATTAAACGAAAAATACAAATTATAAATTTTAGACATAATTAAACTTTTTAAGCCTAATTAATACATCTACTAGATAAGGAATATCTGTATTTTTATTGTCTAAAATGAACATTTTCTTCTTGGTCGTTTTCTTTAGTAAAGTAAATTCATTGGCTGTTTGATGTACGGCCGAATATACGATTGTTGAATGTTTATTTTAAATCGGAATTCTCAGTATTCTACAAAAAAAAAATTTCATTGTTACTTATGTAGCGCCGCCGCTCATCTGATATTTGGCGGTCTCATCGTTTTGTCTTGAGAATCCAAACGCAGCCATGTCACTGCACTTGTTCATATATTGCAAATATATTTCATAGATTCATAGATTCATAGATTCATAAATCCCCGAATCTGGTTATTTATGACGATAAATGTAGAATAAACTATTATATAAAATTTGTTAGCATATTAAATAGATATACTAATAATTGCAAGAAGCATTTTTAGAATTATTAATTATTTATTGGTTTTACTTTAAAATGTAGTTTAATAAATATAATATGATTACCTATAATTTTAAAATCCATAATTTCAATTTATCGTATTTTATTCTACTACAATAAAAAAAATATATATATATTTACATATTGTACAATTTGAGGCCACCTTAATCTTGTACTATAATGTTTTAAATTAATCATTTTATAATTAAATGTAGTTTAAATAAATAACTAACGGATATAAATAGAAATCCAATTTCTACAAAATAATTTATTAAATAAAAACAAATTATTTTGTAGAAATTGGATTTTTATTTATATCTATAAAAAAATTCTACGAGTAATTCAACATACTAATATTAAATAATTATAATGATCATCTTGTCTACCGTACCAAATTCTAGTACCTATATATATATACTCTATCCACGATGATCATGAAAAGTTGTGCACGCAGGTCGCATATATACTGTTACTCCGTAGCATGTCATAGTCATAATATTATATTTATTTATCTAAAAAATGGTCGTCCAAAATGATGTATTTACGTTGTCGATATATACCGCGTGGTGAGTATACACTGGCCTATACACTGCAGGTACTAATTAGGTACGTAAATCACTCAGTCGTCTGCTCATCGTTTTAAAGTAGTCGAAGTTTTAAAAATATTAACATTTATTTTTAAAGGTTTACATTTAATTATTATGTATTTATGAAAATCATTTAAGGATTCTAAAAGGGGTATAGAAGCGGTCCGTTTTCCACAACTTTATAGGATCCTTAAAATATGTTGAACACCCACCAAAAATTAGCCCAAATTACTCCACTGATAATGTTAAAACATACTTGCCACAAAATTCCATAGATATTTTGATTTAATCAGGGAGTCAAAACGGGTTAAAATTTTTCGGGTTTCGGGTTACGGATTTAAACCGGTTAAAATTTTTCCGGGTTTCTGATACGTGGTTAAAAAACGGTTTTAATTTTTTCCGGATTCCGGGTTCGGT
>JAIPRL010012708.1:0-11672 GCA_025469235.1 Pemphigus obesinymphae | reverse complement strand
AACCTTCTGTTTATGTTTCATTATTATTTAAGTTCCATTCTGTTTTTATTTATTTTTGTACTATACTATTGTAATCATTTTCACTTTCATAAATTTTTTAAATTATTACCTGTATAACTAATATCTGTCTCTAACTAATATAAGTCTCCCCCTCTCATCACAAGCATGCTTAAGGAGAGGGGTAATCAACTCAGTTAATATTGTCTTTTAATTTAATTTGTATTTATTTATTAATTCCTAGTCGTAATTTAGTGATACGTTTGCCCAGGAACGACAAGAGACCCGATAGGTGAACGAAAAGAGGTAAACTGTTTTTCTTTATTTTTTTATAGGGTAGAAAAAATTATCCTATATACAAACGAAGAAATCGTGATAAGATTTAAGAAATATACGACTAAACAGTGGTATTTAGGACCCACTTTTATCGTTGAAACTCGGGCACTTTTTGGACTTTATTTAAAGGCAGGGATATATCATAGAATATCTATAGTCGAATTATTCTTAATTGAAGACGGCCTCTCAATTTTTTTGCGCGTTATGTCATTTAAGCGGTTTAAATTTTTGACATATTGTTTGCGGTTTGACAGTAAACAACAAGAAACGAGAGACGTGTGTTGGATAAATTTGCTGCGTTTCGAGAGATGTGGGATTTATTCAATTTCCAATGTAATACCTCATCGAAATATGTTACAGTCGACAAAACTTTATTATCGTTTCGAGAACGATATTCTTTTAAAATGTACTTGCCGGCAAAACCTGACAAGTACGGTCTCAAAATGATTTCTCTTTGCGACGTTAGAGCGTTTTATTTTTGTGGAGGAATCCCCTATATTGGTAAAGAAACGCTCGTTCGAAATGACCTTCTTTTACTTACTCAATAAGTTCTAAAACTAGTTTAAACAATAATGGGAACCAATAGGAATGCCACGACAGACAACCAGTGGCGACGCCAGAGATGGGCCTTGGCCCTCCTTGAAAATCTATGGCCCACCTTGAAATTTCGATTTAACTCAAAAATTTGGATTCAAATTTTCAAATATTATTACATTAATAGTTTTAAAAACATAATATGTGTAATGCCAGGGTTTGTTTTTTCTATATTATTCACACACGTCATACAGACACAACTGTAACGTTTTATATTTTATGAGAGTATATAATAGCCTAAATTATTAAATTTTGTTCCATCGCCATAACTATACCAATATCCTTATCTGCTTGTATACGTATCTTTTCGTTTATGAAATGAATAAAACATTATTTAAGAAATTCCTTGATTGACAATAATTTATCAAATTTGAGTGTTTTATCAATAGAAAAAAGCTAGTGTAAATTACTTGATATAGATAAAATTATTGATACTTTTTCAAATTCTCATTTTGAAATAAATGCTTAATTAAGATTATTGAATTGCACGGTAGAGTAATATGCATTATACAAGACGTATTTATATATTATATTCATTATACCTAGTTATGATTTGCTACTGTATTAATATATTTTTAAGTTATATAATTTTGAAATAAATACATGTTAAATTTATAATATTATATTACTTAAATTAAAAAATTTATTATATGTTATTTTATTTATTACACTTAAATACTTAATTAAAATTTATTTATTTAATTTTAAATAAGTACCTTATTTAATTATTATTATTAATTATTGATTAAATATACAATAGATATTCCACGTATTCTTAATATATGGCAGCTCTAAAATAGCAGTCATGGGAGCTAGAATAATAATTGTGTGGGGACCAAGACAATAGATGGCGCTAACTGTGTGAATAAAATCAGAATAATGTTGTTTTATAAATTATTATACTTCGAATGTTATAATGTTATTATATATGATTATATAATATTATTATTTATAATTAATGATTAAATTTAAACTTTATAATATTATAATTGATGAAGATTAAAGTTTATAACAATTGTATTATGTTATATAAGTTAATATTTCAATATTACATTTTTTTTTTTTATTAGGAAAATAATATGATGTAATAAAATAAAAAGCCATTCCACTGTCACATACCTAAACATTTGATTATTTTACACATCATCAAAAAGTCATGATCTACCAATATTTTCAAAATCTTAAATAATAAATAATGCATCTGCAAGATTGCAACCTAATGTAGACACGTGCAGCTGAACTTTAACTCTCGTGACGAAAGATTTTTTCTATGAAAGACACTTTCCACGAAATTCGAATAACATGAAAAATGAAAGCTATTAGGGTTTTTTCTATACCTAGTACACTAATCAAAAGAATACCTACCTATATAAAATAAAAATTGAAGTGTTGTCTATAATTACGATCGCCACAGTGTATCCTGGCAACGTGTGTACATATACTTAAATTGTTTACCGACATTTAATTTTTTTTTTTTCTAAAATATATTATATTTTAGCTATTTACCTATAATTTACCTATTATAAGTAATATGACGTTACGTAAAAGTGAAGTTAACTGTGTATTTTTTAACTATGGTAAATCAGTAAGGAGTGATAATCTTAAATTATATGGATTTCCGAAAAATCAAGAAATATGTAATGAATAGATATTAAATATACGTAGCTTATTATTTTTAAAAAGTATTTATATATTTAATTAATAAATATTTATATTTAAATAATATAAAAGTTATTGTATTACTAAGAGTACCCAATTACCTACTAATATTTCTCAGCTGAAACTGAATTAAAAATTATTTTACAGTTAGTACAGTAAGGGTTTTAGCACTAATTTTAATACAGAAGACAAAAATTACCCATATGCATGATACTAATACACAATTATTACAGTAACATAATTTTGACATGAAAATAAATACCTCAACTTTTATATAGTATTTTCTCGAAACCTTTTTAAAAATACAACTATTGGATTTTGTGATACCAATAATATAATTAAGTAAATTAAAAAAAAATTAATTGGGTATCTAATATAAATTATCAATAGTAAGTATAGATAATGTATATTTATTAAATTCATAATGGTGTTACAATTTACAAATTATATGTCACATAGGTACACATGAATATATACATATTATATAAGTACACATGAATAAATAATTTAACATAAACTATAAATGGGTACCCTATATATATATATATATATAAAAATAGCAAAACATATAATGAAATAATTGGTAATTGGCTATTTAGATAAGAAAAACATTTCAATTTTGACTCTTAATGTTTTTTTAAACATTAAGAGTCACTTAATGTTTTACCGGGAATAATAATCTTGTACGCTTAAGCCCTGAAGAATTGAATAAAAACAATTATGCATGTTACATTTTTCTGATAATGACTTTACCTGATATGAATAAGCCTAATTAAAAGAAATTAGCAGTACCAAAAAATTTTGAAATGGATGATATTCTAAAAGTATTAATACCAACAAAAACTTATATTCGAACACATTTTCCAAAAAGTCCTGAGCCAATATTTTCTAAATCAAAAAAATGGTTAAATATAAATCCTCCAGAATTCACTCCTAAGAAAATTGAAAAAAGAAACCAAAAACCTCTGATATTTTATATTTATCTACACCAATAAAAGCTTAAAATAATGAATCTTCACAATCAGATCTATCTTTAATTTGAACTCCAAAATCTCCAAGAAATAAAACACAAATAAATTCGACAATACACTTTCTAAGTCCTCTGATTACCACTTCAAAAATTATTGTTTCTCATAAAAACTGTCCAAATACTAAAAAAATTAACATAAAAGTTCAAAAATTAAAACAATTACTTAAAAACGAAGGTAAATTATTAAAAAATAAACGTTCCTCAATTTAAAAACTCCATAATAATTTATCAATTTTAAGGTCTAATATAAAAAAACAATAAAATTTCTTGCATGTTACAGTTTCCATCAAAAGATTCTGAGACTCTAGTTAAAATTCAAATCTTAAGAAGTAAAATATCCAGAAAACCTTGGTAATTTGACGAACAACAATTTGCTTTAAGCTTTTTTTATAAATCGCCTTCAGCTTATAAGTTTTTAAAAAATTTCAATACAAATCATATTACTTAGATTAGCAACTATACGTCGATGGATTGGAAATTCAAAATTAAAAACTGGTTACAATAATCAAATTTTGAAACAATTAAAATTAAAACAGGTACAATGACTGAAGAAGAGCGTTTTTGTACACTAATATTTGACGAGATAAAGATAAAAAAAACTTTTTGGAGTATTCCAAGTTTCTTGATCTTGCTGAAGGTTTTGAAGATTTAAGGCTAATTGAAAGATCTAAAAAATTGGCTGGAAAAGTAATGGTTATAATAACCAGGGGTGTATTCATCGTGGAAATTACCTTTTGTATATTTTTACCATCAACTTTAGTAAATCCTGGAGCTTTGAGTAAATTACTTATTAAAGCTATTACCAAACTTTTTGATTGTGGATTTATAGTTTTAATAATGGTATGTGATCAAGGGACAAATAATGTTTCAGCATTAATCAAAGATTTAAATATGACCACAGATAAACCATTTATTGAAATCAATGGCAGAAAAGTGTTTTCAATACTTGAAGTGTCACATTTGTACGAAAATTCAAGAAATAATTTTATATACAAAGGAAATGAAACATCTTTTCAAGATTTAAAAGATACATATGAATTATATAAAAATAGCAATATAAACCGATCATTTTTTAAATTACTAACAATCACATAAATCATGGGCCATTCCAATGTCTTATACATACAATTGCTCAGTAATTCAATGGCAACATCAATGCAATCGTGTATTCTCACAAAGCAATTAAAATCAAAAACTGTATCACATACCGTAGATATTATTTAAGATTTTAACAATTGATTAGATATTTTAAACAAAGATTCCTTATTCAATTCAAATACATATAAGTGTGCTATTTCCAAAGTACTTTGGTGGGTATAATAGGTAAGTAAATAATATTAAATATATATATATATATATAAATACATATTGATGTATAATATATTATATATAAGATATATATTATATATAATTATTAAATACAAATGTTAAACAATTTTCCTGAACACAAATAGTATGTACCTACTTATCTTCTATTTGTTTGTAGACCCTTATAATAATGATTTGTTTAGTTCATCCTGTTCTGAATCAGAAATAACATCACTATCTTCATGAGATTTTAACAAACTAAATCATCAACAATACTTGACTTAGAAACTCTTATTTTTCTTTTTGAGGTTCAGATTTTGGGAAAGTTTCCTGTGGTGATTTCACATAATTAACAGTGATACTTTTTCCAGAAGGGACCTTTAACTTTTTCCTTCTACCTTTAGTACGACTAATTTCAAGATAGTCTTCTCGTTTTACATCGAATTGTTCTAAAAAGGCTCAACCAACAAAGTTACTATGAACACCAGATAAATTTCAATTTAAATCCATATTCAGCTAACTTAAATAAGTAAAGTTCAAAAGACGTTTTTTCGACATCTGTGAATACACAAGAACTACCCACAGATTTGTTATGTCTATTTTTTAATTTGTTCTTGATTCTAGATGTAAGAATATTATATATAAGTGGCAGCTATATCTCGTTAAGTTTCCAATCGTAAATAATTTCTTGCGGACATTCGTTTAAGGTTTCAACAGAGTAATTAACAAATTGTCTGGTACTTATACGTTTGTTTTTGTTCTGTACCATATTTTAATGTTTAGAATTTAAAACGTTTTATAAAATTTCAGAAAAAACATTATTAAACTTGAATAAATTGAAATTGAGACATTTCGTGTGAAGAATATTCAACTGAAAAATGAGAAGAAAATGATCCTGATTAAAATAATGAAGGATTGGAAAACTAAATATCTTAATTTCATAAAATTAAATATTATGCTGTTACAAGTCAGCAAAACGTTTCTTTAGAAGAAGAAGATCACGATAATTTGCATCATGTTCCAAACCTCGCAAAATATATTATTAGTAAATTCAAATATCCCTTGTGGTCAAGCATAATGGTTAAAAGTTTTGGATATGAAGAGAAAACTGTTTCATCAGTTTCTTTGGAAAGTCAGTGTAATGATCTGAAGACAAGAGTATTGGCACATAATAATCTTCCATTGCGTTGATTTTTTAGAGAAATACATTTCAACAAAATGCAGCATCAATGAAGTTGATTGCAGCACAAGATCTGTCCACTTCATAGAATAAGAGTCGAGTACCATATTCTATTGAAAACACATCTAATTTACTCGAAAGCCATAAATAAAATTCCGGAAACATAAATGTACAGAATAAATGTATTGCATTCATAAAGTTTGACTTCCCTACTGGTTCCCACAAATATATAAAATTTGGAAAATTTTTACATTTACTTATAGAGTGTTTTCTACCACTTGAAGACAAAACCGAAGAATATGGAGTTAAAAAAATATGCCACAGTTGTTTACACATTTAAATATAATTCTTGACGATATAAAAAGTTATAGACAATTTTAAATTAGAAAATTGAAAAAATTTGGCTGCACAAATACCAAATGTAAAATCAATTTATTTAACACCTGACCCGACATTTTTTAGTTAAAATATAAATTTCAAGGCAACGACAAAAATAATTAGTCTCTAAAAAAATGGTAACATTTCTAAAATGCAAGTTGTAAAAATAAAAATAAAGCGTATATTTTAAGTAATACTTGTACATTTGGCTCAATTGTACAAATATTATCAGTCTGTTATGCGAATAGCCAAATATGTAAATAGTGGATTATGGACTTCGGCCTTGTTTCTATATATCCAGTGTGGAATTTAGTTAGGTCGTTAGTCAGAGATGCGACTACTGTCTAATCATATAGAAAAAGGGCTCATTTTATGAAAGACATAAGCATGACATTAATATAATGACATAAACTAATATTTTGTCAGTGAACCTATTGGTAACCAGTTAATAGAATTACTATCAGTAGAATCTATAACTGAGCAAATGCTAAAAAAATAATAAATCTGTAACGGAATTTAAAAAATGTTAATCATTTTCTTTTATTCAAAAACATACTAAACACAGTATATTATTAGAAGTATCAAATAATATCTAGTGCATAAATTAAATTTAAACTATTAACTTGACCCCGATGACCTAAACGTATACTTCTGTCCAGCACTAAATATAACTACATTTTTGAAATTACAATCCATATATGTTTATTGATTTAATGCCAAATTATAAGTATAAATCGTCATAATTCAGACATAGAAACATACATCAAAGTGCCATTGTTCAAAAGTCCTACAGTCATAAAACTGCTAAAATATCACCATAATCTACGAGGTTGTATTATATTTATAGTTGGTGAGAATCCACAAATATCAACTATAGGTCATTATGTAAATATATGCCGATAAATAATAATACATGTGAGATATATGATAACATGAAGACAAAATTAATTATTTGTAATTCAGAAACTGAAGTAAATATACATTTATTAGTATATTCTAAATAAAATTAACATTGAATAATGATGATGTGAGTAGTGTGTTCCTGGAAAAATTTAACCGGTGAACACAGTTTTATATTTTACTTTTAAAATATTTCACCCTTGTGAACTTAGCAGCGCAACATTAGCATACAACTTTCAAACTATTCTAACAAATTTGTTAGTGGCTTGTTAGACATTGTTAGAAAACTTTCAAACTTTGTTAGAGTAAAGTTTCGCCAAAAGGTCAATTTTAAATTGTGCGCTGCTAAGTTCACACTAGCAGCGCAAAAGTTTGTTAGACCTTTTTTTATGGTCTTAAATCACTCTACTAGGTTTGTTGGACATTTTTAGAAAACTTTCAAACTTTGTTAGAATTTATTTTCGCCGTCAGTGAATTTTTAATAGTGCGCTGCTAAGTTCACACTAGCTGGCAGCGTGAAAGTTGGTTAGAGCTTATTTTATGATCTTAAACCACTCTACTAGGTTTGTTAGACATTGTTAGAAATCATTGAAAATTTGTTAGAAATTATTTTCGCCGCTAGAGAACTATAATGCGCTGTGAACTTTACACTATTAAGGATCAAAATAAATATTAAACCTTTGATACATCATTTTTTTATTCATTTATAAATTTAAATATATATCCAATAAAATAATCAATGTATGAAATATTATTCTAAATTTATTAAGTCTTTTATTTAACCAAATATTTATATTACTGTTATATTATGTTTCATATTTGAAATTACAACAAAATGTATAATGTATATTGTATATGTATTTTATGTATCTACATAATAAGTTATAATTACATATTATGTAATTAATTATTTATAAGCTTTATTTATGAGCTTATTAAGATCCATTTCCCCAGCACCCCCAACTTTGAATTTGGGGTTAAACTAATGGCCAATCGTTTGGACCTCGTTTGTACCTGTTTGTACCTCAAGTCCCGTTGTTTGTACCTCAATAGTTTTTTAATTATCCTTATTTATATTTGGGGGTGCTGTAGAAATGATAGCACCCCCACTTTGAAATTTTGGGATAAACCAACGCCAATCGTTTGTACCTCGTTTGTACCTGTTTGTACTTCAAATCCCGTCGTTTGTACCTCAACGGTTTTTTAGTAATTCCTATTTATATTTAGGGGTGCATTTCCCCAGCACCCCCACTTTGAAATTTTGTGTTAAAACCAACGCCAATCGTTTGTACCTCGTTTGTACCGGTTTGTACCTCAAAATCCTGCCAAAATCATTAGAAGCCGTACATCGAGTTTATATTTCTATTGTTAAATTTGATATAGTGCATGTGGCAATATGGCATCCTCTTAAATAAGAAAAAAAAGTTATTTAAAAACCAATCACTCGCGCATCATAATTACACGATACTACAAAATTTTTAACGAAGACATCAACACAATTATTATTATTGGCATATAGGTTGTATTTTAATTACTTTTGTCGGTTAACACTATTTCATTAATTTACTATGTATCCTGACATTTTTCTCATTTTTGTGTAGGTATGTATTATTTGAATAACACTCGATTTTTAAATATTTCAAAAATATAACGATTATTTTTTCTTTTTACACCAGCTCTTGAAGTTTATGCAGGTTTTATCCGTTCTTCCTGCAGATAAAATTTTTCGTTTATAAAATCAGCTTAGATAATCAGTAGGATAGTAAGAAATCGATATTAAATGGAAGGAATCAATTAAACTCTATTGTAGGTATCTTGCCGGTGTGGTGCGACGTATATACGTATATACCCGTAATATTGATTATATTATGTATTAAATAATCAAAAGTACCTATATACACTATTTTTACTAATAATTCATACTTTATCAGGCAATGTACTAATATAAAAAGTATAGTATCCATTTTCAATATCGACATCCGACGATAATATTGGTGTGTGTACTGTGTATTGTTTAAGTGACCTTTATAATTCAGACGGACAGGACGCATGACATACGTATTGTACGTATTGTGCGTAGTTGTCGCGTGCGACCGCAACGTATACACTGTACAATCGAGGCTTCCTTTTCCTTATCCGAATGATTTTATACCTACGTCTAAATAGTTATATTTATAGGTAAATCTTTTGATGAATTTATACCACCTCTATAATATTGTTTATGAAAACATCGATAAAAACATAATAGATGATTTGGGAGAGTCTTATTTTGAAATATAATTCGATGTTTTGTTACTTGTGTGATACCTATACTGTGTACCTATACTGAAAAGAAAATCCAACTCAAGTAAAATTTATTTAATGAACATTTGTGCTCAGAACCTGTTCGACACTTGCGGCTATTCCATCTATAGATAACTCAAGATCATATAAAATGTATAACAATACCTATATTTTGTTTATTTTGGTAAAATTGTAATTAAAAACTATAATATTAAATTTGTATTTGATTCTACATATATTTTGGTAAGTATATCTATAATTTAAACATTAGCATGATAATTATTAAAAACTTTATTTAATATTTATATGTCCATTAATAAAATTTAGAGGATGTTACACTCCTGTTTTTAATGATATAGGCAATAGTAATCACAACATTTATTTAAAAAAAAAAAAACACATTTACGCAAAATAAACGAAAAAGCATTTCAAAGTGGTTTTAAAAGGATAATAAAATTATAATTATTATAATTATAATATTATAGATGACAATGTTTCAAAAACAACTTTATCAGTTTTAAATTTTTTTAAATATTTAAAATTAAATAATTAATAATAATAAAACAAATTACAATTTTAAAATAACTTTAACATTTTTATTATTATAATATTTCAAAAACCACCGATGAAGTTGTCTCCGAATAATGTGTCCTCTATACATTTTATTTCATTCTGTTTTGTTTATGATTATGTGACCATTTTTTACCACGGAAAATAATTAGTAGGTACGACGTCCTCTTTAAATATTTTTTTTATAGTATTTTAAATTATATAATGCACTTTTATTCATGGATTCAAAATGGATTTTGACTCGGTATTGTAGTCTAATGGAATGACGCGGCCTTTGCAGGCGGGTTCGATACTGAGATAACAATAACTTTTTTTCACGAATCAAAACTGGTTAAAATTTCTCGGGTTTCCGATTACGCGTTTAAACCGGTCTTCATATTTCCGGGTTTCTGGTACGTGGTTAAAAACGGTTTCAATTTTTTTCGGTTTCCATGTACGTGGTTGAAAAACGGTTAATATTTTTTTCGCGTTCTGGATTCGGGTTTAAAACTGGTTAACATTTTTCTGGGTTACGGGTTTCGAGTTTTAAGCGGGTTAAATTGTTTTCCCGGATAACAGGTTTCGGACTTCAAAACGATTTCAATTTCTGGAAATTCTGACTTCAACACATTTTTTTTGTCGAAAACAACATAGGTTCGAAAAAAAAAATTTTAAAAATGTCCCGTAATCTAGGATATACCACGGGTTTGAACCCGAGTTGAAAACCCGTGTAACCAAAATAATATTAGACCCGAAACTCGTAACCCATAAAAAATGAAAACCCTTTTTTAACCTAGTACCCGGAACCCGGAAAAAATTGAACCCATATTTTGACCACGTATCCCTAACCCAGAGAAAATTAAAACCGTTTTTTAACCGCGTACCAGGAATCCGGAAGAATGAAAACCGGTTTAAACCAAAACCCGAAAAATGTTAACCCATTTTGACTCCCTGCTTTTATTTAATTATTAATAATTTAACATTAAGAGGACGCCATCACCAACGATTTTCAGTAGCAAAAACATGTCGATGAGAAACAAACGAAACTATGCTTGAAAGTGATTTTAGAGTTACAATACTTATTATAGAATATATAAAGAATAATATTATGGAATCGACCTCATCAGTAATATTAAATAATAAAAAAGTTTATGTCTATTAAAAAAAAAAAAAGTTTTTTGCATATAAAATATTGAACAATATAATTAAAGTATTAAATAGGTAGGCACCGTAAAACACCGATGAGATCGTCTTAAAAATATTGTCCTTTCTTTATTTTATAATAGGTGTATTTCCTTTAAGGCGGCTCTCTGCTTCATCAATTTTTCATAAAAACGACCTAAGCGACTGACAAATTTTAAAGTACTTATATTCGTTCGATTTAAAAAATGTAAAGATGTTTGAATTGGTGAACAAGTTTACTTTGCATCGGTCGGAGCATATTTTTAATATTTTCAA
>JAIPRL010012706.1:0-11675 GCA_025469235.1 Pemphigus obesinymphae | reverse complement strand
TTACATTTCAATCTAAGATAATTTCTTAGATAACTCGGTATTATTTATCTAGATAAGATAAAAGATAAGTAAAAATTTATCTAGATAATTTATCTAGATAAAATTATCTAGATAATGCGCAACACTGGATATGATACTGATCTCATTCGCTACAATCCCTCTCTCACCCCACAATACATAAAGACTCAAGAAGACCCTGAAATTATACTGCATTATACATTTGTTTGTACCGCCACCATTTTCTTACAATTAAAAATTCAAATGGGATGGTGGGCAACTTAATGATAACTTCCCCTACATATATTTATAAAATTACATATTTAAGCTGCAGCGCATTCAGTAACAATCAGAATGTGAGCGAATTGGATCGAAATGTGTTGTAAACTCTGGCTTGTATAACATATTAAGAATTAATTTTTTGGGTAGTCTAAAACTGAAATTTGGATAGCTCACAACTCAAGGGCAAATGGATATAGTGTCTCATAATTTTGCCTACCCCTCCTTTTGCTTAAAGCTTCTATCCATGGATACCCATTGGATGGTCAGGGGAGGAACATATCCTCCTCTGAGGATTACCCAAAAAGTTGATTTTTAGTATATTATATACCAAAGTGTATAACACACTTTGATGTCAATCCAAGTCCAGCTTGACTGATATTAAATTGGCAGTGGCGATTCAAAAATTTTCCCTTCCTCTGGGTCTTCCTGTGCTACTAAGGAATCGTTGAATTCACCACAGTACATATACCCATTTATGGTGTCTGAATGAACTATGATTAAAATTAAGTGTTTTATCTTTATTCGAAAAATGCATCTCCCTGTGGGGATTATTTAGAGGTAATTTTCTAGGCATACCTCTTTAAACATCCTAAAACATAATGTCTCATTGGAATAAAGTTTCTACATCAATAATATCAGTTAAAGCAAAACCAAAAAAAAAAAGAACAAAGGGAAGTGTTACGAGTTCACTACATTGAAAACTTAAATGTGCTATTTTATTCTAAAAAACTAAAATAATCATCTCACTCAAGCAGTTATATACCTACTTACCACAGATTAATACTTTCCTGTTTAATATTTTCCTGTGTAATCTGATTCCTGAATTTTACTTTCCTGTGCAAAATATATTCCTAAGCAATATTTTCCCGTGATATACTATTCTTGTGCTATATATTCAAGTGTTTTAAGCATATTATATCACTCATCCACCTTAACATTCTCATCTCCGCTAAACTCATTCTCTGTTCTATCTTCCTAACTACTGTCCAAAACTGTTACATACACCATTGCAGGTTTTATCAAATTTACCTTTTAACTTAATAGGGATTCTTTTTAACACATAAAACACCCTTTCACCAAAATCGTATTCTATAATCATTGTTATTTCATCTATTACCAGAAAAAATAGGTAAGAACTCAAACTAAACCCTGGTGCACTCCCATTCTGACCCTAAAATCCTCAGTTTCTCCACACAGACTCTTCACTTTTGAACTCACCTCTTTATACATGTCTTAAATTACATTCACATACACCTTTGGCAATTCTCATATATGCCAATTTCAAGATCTCTTTAGGAACCCTATCATAAGCCTTCTGTAGATCAATAAATATCATACACAATTTTCTTTTCCTTTCTGTACTTTTCTACAATCTGTCTTACACAAATAACTGGTTCCATTATTGACCTCTCAGGCATAAACCCAAACTGATTTCTAGTAACAATTGTCTCACTTTTTACCATTTATCTATTATCTATTTCCAAATCTTCATGTAGTGGCTCATAAGTTTTATCCCTCTATAATTTCCACACTCCTGTACAACTCATTTTTTTTTTGTTAACTGCCCAGGGGCTGGTTGGCAGCATTCCTCCATTCTTCACGCTTCTCCGCTTTACGCTTTAGTTCATAGTATGTTTCACACCCTATATCCCTAACTACTTGGCTTATGTATTTAAGTTGTGGCCTTCCTCAACTATTCTTCCCTTCTGTGGATCCTTCTATTATCCTACCTAGTAGATTGTTATGTCGTAGTGTGTAACCAATTACCTTAGATCTTCTTATTCTCATTTACCTTTAAATATTGTTACCAATAAATATAAATATAAAATAAATATTGTTACAAGTCTTCCTCCTTGCTTCTGGAATATTTCCTTCAACTAGTACCTTATTAAAGAACTTTGTCAGCTATCCTATATCTAAACTTCCTAATACTTTTCATACTTCAACATACTTCAACTATTACTCTATCCAGTCTCACCGCTTTCTTATTTTTCATTTTTCTAACAGTGTTCCACACTTTCTCTTTTTTTAATAAATTCATGATACCCAAATTCCACTCATCTCGATTAATTACATCCATTCTCTTGGAAATTCTTAATTTAATAATCCCTCAAAACATTCTTTCCATCTCATTATCATTTATTTGTCCTTAGTTAACATCTATCCTCATATTTTATACATCAAACATTTCTAAAATCCCTGAATTGGTTTTCTCTTCCCTTAACCAACCTATACAATTCTTTTGTTCCTAACCTTTCATACAACTCATCATATTTCCCTAATTTAGCTTTATTCACTGCATATTTTTATTGCTTTAGATAAACTTATATACTCTACCCAATACTTCTTCTCTCTAGTTTTCTGCTATTTCTGAAACTAGTTAATATACCTATTCATTTATAAATAAAATAAAAATATTTTTACAAATTGTGTAGTATTTAAATCATCAATTTTTGTGTAGACACAAGTTTAATATTCACATTTAAAATTGGGCATTCAAAATATAGTAAAACTATTGGGATTAATTTTATAAAATAAATTCATTTTATGTTAAATTATTATTATTTTTTTTTTTGCGTCTAAAAGATCATATTTAATTGTTTTTGTATTTTGGTTTATACATATACATATATATAAATTTTGTAATTTATTAATTTAATTTATTGCTTGAATAATAAGTATAAATAAATTAACAATTATACATTTTTTTTTCTTGGTTAATAGGTAGATTTCAAAATACAGTAAGTTTTATAACAATACAACTCTAATAATTTTAATAATATAGGCTATTTATAAGGATTAATTTTAAATGAAAAATTATAGATATATAGTTTTATCATATTTAATGGACACACATTTAATAATTATTTTATTCATCGACTAATTTAAACATGGGTGTAAGCCAATATCGTACAAGTTATCTGAAAATTTTAATTTTCGAATAACAACTTCCCATTAAACATATTATCTTATCAATTAATTACAATGTATTAGCTTACTTAAGTCTAAATGGGTAATAGTTTGATATATATATATAAATAGATTATATATAAAAAGATAGTAATAACAATTAGATTTTATAAAAAAAAAATGACACATTGAGAGAATAATAATATAAGATAAGTGAACAGTTTCTAGGAAAAGTCAAGACTTGACATTTAATCAGATTAAAAGATCATCGAACAAGAAATACATCCAGTTTTTTATTCCCTTAAAAATAATATAAATTAAAACTAAAATAATGGTACCATTAAAATTTGTTTGTGAGAAATCGATATTTTAAAAGTGACTTCACAATTTCCAACATATAAGTAATCAATAGACTGTAATATTGTGACGTTTGTTGAAATGGAATAACAAATTAAAATTAAAATTTATTGATTATAACCTCATAATGTTTATTGAAGAATACCTCATAAGCTTTTGACGTATATTATATATATTTAAAATATTCATAATTTACACTAATTTCTGTTTATGTAATTATTTATACTAATTTTCTAATTAGATTTAATTTGTTCATTGAATTTTATTACTAAATAATATATAATATATAATAGTATATTGATATTTAGTGATTTTATATATATATATATATATATATATATATATAGCAATAAATTATCTGTTGCAATATAACTTTTACCATCAAGCCCAGATTCAAAGAATTAATTTAAAAGCACTATAAATTGCACAAAAATGTTTTCATACATTTTAATACAATAAACATTTATTATGTAATATTAAATTATATTCTTTATTTTAATAATAACAAAATGAACTTATTTATTAGTTAAATAATAAAATTTTTATTAAATTATTTCAATGCAGGCATTTTCAATAGATCAAAAAAAATTTTAGGATCATTCTGTCAGTAGTGTTGGGCTTGCTTTGTGAATTAAAAATATTTTGTGCTTCATTTTTAGTTGTAAATTATGAAGTTAAAACAAAATTCATACGACAATTTTTTAATTTTTAGATTTCCCTGTAGAAAAGAATTACATTTTAAAAATTGACTACCTATATTTTATATTTATATTGATTCTCTATAAGTTCACAAAAACTTATTCCAAACATATTCCTTCCAGGGATTTTAATAAATTATATTTATTGCATAAGAAATGTATGCTCGATACAAAATTGGTAGTTAAATTAAAACTGTAGTTTCAAAGTCATATGGCTACAGACTTACAGTGATATTTTAAAGTCAAATAATATTGAAAATTAAAATAAAAACATAAATAGTTAACACAAAAACTCAGAGTTGAAAAGTAGCCAACAGGTATATGTTCAATATTATAGGGATGTTTATTATACACAAGTTCAATAATACTCATAGAATTCAAAAAACACATTTATTGGTAACTGAAATAGATAAAACAATTATAATAAATACATAAGCATACATTGTGAATTTAGAAAAATTGATATTCCTAAATGGTATGTATAATAATTCATTTAAACATTAAAATAAAAATTAAATGAGAACATAGAATAATTATATATATTAAAAGGTTATGTGGTACTCTTTAATAAATATTATGAGGCCATAGTCAATAAATTTAAATCTTAACTCGTTATTTCATGTTAAAGAACAAATACCACCATCTGACCGTATATATCATATATATGAACGACACCACAGCGATAGAAACTGTTACATCATGCGTAATTTTTAAAATATGGATAACTTGAGCATAGAGTTGCAAACAAATTCTAATTGTACCATTATTTTTGTTATATTTCTTAATACATTTTAAGATCAAACATTTTTTTTTTGGGGGGGGGGAATTGAGTGTGTCTTTAAGTGTTAGATTAAGATGTTGAACCCAAGTGTGAAAAATGTCTCTACATGTTTATTAATAGGGCAACTATCAAGATAGTCTATATTCAATACTTTAAAGCTACCTAACACTTAACAGCAAAAAAGAAGAACTTTGATATTAGTAATTAATTTATCAGTTAAATTATAAAAATTAAATGGGATACTTAAATCTATTAAAATAAGTTAAAACAGAATTGAAAACATTTAGAAATTCTAAATTAATAATTAAAATTGTATTGAAATAAAATGATATAAACTATGTTTGTATGGCATTCGAGGCATTCAAATGTAATATAATTAATTTTTACCATATTTTACTATCACAGATTACATAGTCTGTGAAATTATGTTCTTGTTTATAATTATTTTACGAGTATATTACAGCTTTATCAGTAACTTGGAGTTCGTGATAGTCTATGCATAGTGACTGTTTATGGTTTAAAAAGTACTACTTCAGATGTTACATTTTTTAATTAAATTACTGTTTATTGTTTTCATTTAATTCAGAATCTAAATAATCAAAAATATAAAACCAATTTTACCAAAATATAATAATTTTCTTTTTTATAAATATTTATATATATTACCAATTTTGTTTTTAAAATCGGAAAGTTTACAACTCATATTCCATATTGGTGATCGATCTGCATATACTTCTTCTTCCAATAGATTCATATATCTGAAGAAACAATAAAACAATATTATATTCCAAAAAATAATTATATTAGTTTTCATTTAAATGTAATTACACAGGTAAACGCTCCAAGCAAAATAATTTTGTGTGATTTAACCATGTTTTATTTTCTGTACAACACCAATTCTGTAAATGCATTCTAAATACTTTCAATGTGTATTTTAAGACATCCCGTCCAAAAATTGAACTCATTTTGTAACGCTGTGAGATTGAATGAACACACCTTGGAAGACAACAAAACACCATGTATCTAAAATTAAAACATTATATTCATTAATTTATGTACTATTCCCACATTTTTTAAGTATAGAAAGTAATGAAATTCAGTGGTGTTCTTGACTTGCGGTTAATTATTGTTAAAATTTGATTTAATGCATAGTAATATTAGATATCCATCACAACTACATGAAAATATTGATGTTGTATTTTTGTTAACAAATTAAAATTATATACATATATATAACCTACTCATAACAATTTTTTTTTATTAATAAAAACTAAAACAGAAATATAAAAACAATATTATGTATTATGTACATAATGAATTTAAAAAAATTAAAATTTGTGTGATTAAAATGTTTTGACAACACCGTATTACACATTAAATAATTTGAGAGAAAATATTATTGAACAAACTAAAGGAAAATATATGTTTTTATATAAATAACCTTAAACACTGTACATACATAGTATTATAAATAGGGCTCGGGACTTAATGCATTTACATATTTTTATATAATGATACAAAAATTGTTAAGTACAATTTAAATGTGTTTTAAGTTATAACAACACCAAATTTGGTAAAAAAATTTGCATATTTTTGCATGTATTGTATTTTTTTCGAATATGTGAATTTTTCAGAGTAAAAGTTATTTTCTACAATTTATTCCATTTTTTATTTATATATGACCCATAAGACATCACATTTATTTGCGTTAATTTTCAAAATTCCTTTTTAAATTTGGGCATACCTAAATAAACGATAGGGCAACGATTTAAGTGGGGCAACGTTTCAACACATAAAAGTTCAAAAATACCATAACGCGTCTATGTTTTTATTATCATTGTGATTCCTAATACGTGATTTCACGATAATACTCATGTGTAACTAGTTTAATATCTTTAGATATTGGTCAATAACAAAGATAAAGGAAGTTATTAATTGTTCCATGCAATTTCCAAGGTAAAACAATAATTGTTTTAAAATTAGTATCTAAAATTATATTTTTACATATTTTATGCTTATTTTAACAATTTTTGGTGCATATTTTCATGCATATATTAATAATTTTCATTGCATATTTTTATTTTGTGTATTAAGTCCCAAGCCCTAATTATAAATAACAATTATTATATTATAAAGTTACAATATTATACACTTTTGAACTTTTGAAAAACTAAGTTTTTGGTACGTGCTGAAGATGACAACATAGGCATTGAAATATGTGTACACAAAATAAAAGTCTATAATATTGTGACTTCAGGTTTATAATATGATAATTATAAAAAGTCACAAGTACTCATATATATATATATATATATATATATATTAATTACAAATAACAATTACATTTGATAGCAATTTTTAAACAGCCAAGAGCCATGTTAGAAAAGGTCTAAAAAGCCTTTTACAAAATATTTAACACTCTAAATAAGATGTTTGTAAAAAAAAATTTATCATGACTACATTTTTTATATTATAGACAATTATACAATAATTTTATATCTATCAAAATACAGATTGTATAATGAAAATAAGTAATATACATATCATTTTTGTAAGTATTAAAACATAACTTGTGAAACACCATTGATAAATATATAAATATGTTTAAGTACCTTCGATAGTAGTAGTGATATTTATTCAAGCATTGATTTGAATTAACACATGGTAGTTCTTTAGGAGTAATCCAGACCCAGGTATCAAAGTATCTCAGTATAAATTTAGTGATAATAAGAGAATTTTTTAGTTCCTGAAAATGTAATTTTTCTTTATCACATTAAGGGTCATTTCACACTATGACGACTGTTGTGTAAACGACAATCGAGAGCATAAATATATTAGATATTTCATAAAATATTGTTGTTATATAAACGATTAACGACTATTGTGCTTTTGCTGTTGGAAGCCGATTGTTTCCACTAAAATGGCCGATTGTTATTGTTGTCTAAATGATAAGAATATAATAGTGGGAATGGTCAAGGCATGGTGCCGTATACATCTAGCCGGCATATGTCGAACTGTTGTTTATAAACAAAAATGTATGTTTTTGCGTGTTTAATTATTTCATGCAGTTATACATATTAATTATCTATAATAAGGGAATAATTAAAGTTATTTTAAATAGCTATATTAAAAATATTAATAGTAGTTAGGTTAAAGTTTTAATATTTAATTAAATAATTATAAAAAATTAATTTAGTCTTTAAATATCGATATGGCGGAAATCGATCTCGAAATTCTTATAACATTGGTACATGACCATTTTATTTTATGAGACAAAACTCAAGAATTTTATAGAGACAGGATTTTAACAATAAATGCTTGGATCAAAATATTCAAACAATAGAATAACAAATTTTTACGCTCCATTTTTGAAAAATTAAAATGCCTGCTTTTGGCATGTATACTTAAGTTCTACTATCGTGTGAATATCCTGTTTATGTGAAATGCATAAAAAAACGTATCTTGTCATGTCGGCATCAGCTAGATATTGTTTGCACGACAGTCGTCATAGTGTGAAACGACTCTAATATGTTTATTGGGTTTCAGTAGTGGTGGAAGCACTTAATTTATCAGACAGAATTAAGCATTAAGCATTAAGAACCAACAATAAATCATTTTGATTTGAAGCAAAGCTTCGATGTAGTATAATAATAATATAATTAAAATATATATATATATATACTACCATCGGAAAGTTTCTGGATAGGAATAAATAGTATGTTATGGTTTGTCCTCAAGAGCCACACCTCCAAACATCCGTCCTAAATAGGGCAGATCATAACCTTACATACCCTACCACTCTTCTCTCATTAGTCTAACCTTATATAACCTAACCTCTTACCTGCCATAGCCTAAACACCCCATACTCATTTCACTTGTCTATACTAACCAAAACCCCTCCACTCCTCCCACCATTCTAATTTAACGTAATTTAACCTAACCTCCAACCACTCCTCCCATATATATATAGTCTTACGTAACTTAACCTAATTCCCTCCCACACCCATCTGTTTATTCTAACTCAACCTATAGAGAGTGACACATGGGAACAAAACTTTTTCAAATATGGTGATAGGGTATAGGAAAGGACGCAGTTTTACCAACTCCAGCCACAATGGACCGGTCTCATGGCATACAGTAGAAGAGGGTAAAGGTGTTAGACTATGTTAGGATAGGGATGTTAGTCTATGTTATAGTGGGGGGAACTGGCTAACGGGGAGAGTGATATGCTGATGAGGGGATTAGGTTAGGAAGAAAAGACAGTCCTCTCTGGGAGAAGTCTCTCCTTGCAACGCTGTGATTCCAATGCATAAAAATAAGATTAGACTGGTGGGTTGGGTAAGGGGTATGGTTAAGTTAGGATAGAGTAGACATGGGGGAGGTTAGATTAAGTTATGTTAGGGAAGACAGGTGGGAGGAGTGGAGGGAGGTTTGGTTTGGTTAGGTTAAACTTGATGGATGGGAAGGATGAGTTTAGGTTAGGCACTTGCCCTATATAGGATGGTGGTTTGAAGGTGTGGCCCTTGTCCCAGAACGGATCAAAACATACTATACACACCTTGTATATCTCTGTCCAAAAAATTTCCGATGGTAGTGTATAATGATAACAATTTTATTTGTTGTTTGGTTTTTGTTATTTCCCCTACATTTATAAAATATAAACTACTGAAAAAACGAAAAATGACCTCTTTGAAGTATCATCTAAAACCAATTTTCTATTAAAGAAAAAACAATTTACTTCAAAACTCTTACTGTTTTTTAGTCAAAAGATTGCTTACAGAGCAAAAATAAATATTATTAAACATTACTATAAATATAGATTAAAATCTAATTTAACACTAATTTTTTAATTTTTATGTCTAACTTACAGAGTTGTTGTCACCAAACATATACATACAGAAATTCATTAAAATGTGAATTATTTTGGTTGTTTCAAATGGTGGAGTACCGTAAATCTGATCAATATTAAATGACATAAATGATCCTTGATAGATACAATGTTTCATTTCCTAAAATATAACAATGTTTATTGAAATAATGATTATTTATTTTAAATGTTACATACACGATAAATTGTATAAAAAACTTCTTCTAACACCACATTTCTTTCATATTTTGATTTATTGGACTCATTTTCTAAAGTGCCTTTTATATTAATAATATCAAATACTAATTGTAAGAGAGTGATGAATTCAGTCATTGTAACATTTATTATATGTGATATATGATCAGCTAAACAAAACATTAATTACATAATAAATTATTTAATATATTGTAAATCCTAAAGTAATAATGAAAAAAAAATACTAATTAAATTATATAATATAAAATTACTCTAAAAATAAAACAAAATATTATTTTATTATAATATAATTCAAACCAAAATCATTTATATAATATAATATATATTTCACTTTTTAATAGTAAAATATAACTTACATAGTGGATGATTACAACAAGATTTTATGCAAGTACTATTCTTCCAACCATAAGAGTCAACCACAAATCCATTATGTAACCATCCTTTACACTTGCAAGATGGAACCTATAAAGAAAATTAATTTTTACCTTAAATTCTTATATGTACCTACTAATATTTTATAAAATATCATATTCATTATTACTGTATTTGTATTATATAAATTTACTTTAAGTATTTATTGTTCCAAAATTTAAAATGAATTAAGTGAAAATCACTATTCAATAGGGCGATGTAGATTTATAAACATAAGGCATAAACAGGGTCGAGTAGTGTCTCAGATATATATATGTATATAGATATTAAAATTAAAAATACAATTGTATTTTATATCTTGCAAAGCTTTTATATTCTAGATTATATACAGATCATCCATTTGTATATTTACATAGGTAAATAAATATATATACACAGGCAAGAAAATAATTTATAATGAAATATAATAATAGCAAAGCATTGCCGGATCATCTAGTAAAATATATATTTAGATAATTATAATTATGACATAAAAACCTAGGAAAAGCCCATACATAAACGTATGACTTAAATATCAAAAAATAAAATTAATTATCTATATTCGTTATTGACAAAAACATACTATGTATCTTAGTTGTGTTATAGAATATCTTTTTAAAATAATTGCAAATGTTATATAAAAACTAAATTATAAGACAAAAACTTAAAAATATGTATATAAGAAAATAAATTGATATTATGTAAGTACTTAAAGTTAAATTTGATGAAAATATTTTTGAAGTTGGAAAGAGGGTTAAAAGAAATTTAAATGTTATTTTGAAGCGGTGTTAAGTAAAATGAATAAAATTGTAGTTAACCGTTTGACATTCCTTTAAAATTAAGTAAGTATAACAAGAACTAAAGATTAGTAGGAGTAAAACAGAATATATAGAGTATGATTTTGGTGAAAGGGAACACAGAGGGATTAGGGAAAGGCTAGAAATAAAGTTAAGTGGGGATGTGGTGGGAGAAGTGGAGAGGTTCAAGTATTTAGGGTCCGTTGTACAGAAAGATGGGGGTTTCGAAGAGAATATGAAACACAGGATTAAGTGTGGATGGACAAAGTGGAGAGAAGCGTCAGGTATTCTGTGTGATAAAAGAATCCCTATTAGGTTAAAAGGTAAATTTTATAAGGCAGTGGTGAGACCTGCAATGA
>JAIPRL010012705.1:0-11675 GCA_025469235.1 Pemphigus obesinymphae | reverse complement strand
ACCCTTATATTTCTGTTATCCACAAATCTACAATAACTGGAATATAATATAATAAATGGCACTTTTACAAACACACTACATAGATAACAGAGTAGGTACTAGGTATAATAATAATACTAGGTACATACTATATACTGTAAGACTGGCCAGTTTAGTCGTTTTGTGACAGTCATATTGTGCGCGTTTGCTCAAAATGGATTATTTTGTCGAAAAAAATATTAGAGTTCCTCAATCGTTAGATGGAACATTTTTTAAACTTGTGTCTCATGAAGTCAACGATTCGGACTATAATATAAAAGCATCGTGTGTGTTATGTCATGATGAAAAAAAGGAGAAACGGATACTTTCTGGGTCGTTGAAATACACGACAAACTTTCGACTTCATATAAAGGTAGGTATCTAATAATTAATAATAAGTTAGCATTTACTCCGACTTTGCGTTTGTTTTATAACGCGAAAAATATAGTAAATCGAAGTTATGACTATATTATACTTTTTAAGATTAATATATTAATAAAAAACCTAAGTAACGTTTTTTGATATTTGGACATTATTTTCCCAGACCCAAAATCCAGAGTAGGTACAACCTTAAATTTAATAAAGTATTAAATATTATGTAAATTTATGTTTAGCGGGTTCACACAAATAAATTATCAGTATATGATGAACATGTTAAAGTTAAAAATATTCGCAAAAGACCATTAGACGAGTCATCCACTGTACAAAGTAATCTTAAGCAAAGAAAAATTACGCATTTTAATAAGTATGATAAACAAAAAAAATTGGATAAAAATATAATGCGTTATATTGTTTTGGGTATGAAACCTTTGTCAACTGTTGAGGATAAAAACTTTGTGAAAATAATTAAAGGTAACGTGTTTGTAAAATGTGTACCTACCTAATGAACAATTTTACCTAACGATAGAAAATGTTTAGATATAGATAGTGATTTGCATGTATATTCAAGGAGGACATTAAGTCGTCATATTAACGTCGATTATACGAAAGTTAATGAAGAACTTATTAATGTATTTAAAACTGAACCGCGAATTCTTATAACTACTACAGCTGATGTTTGGTCAACTAAACACCGAAGCTTTATGGGAGTCACAGCACACTGGGTATTTTTAAATAATTACTTTTATAAAAAAGTTTTTAATTAATTTTTAATATATTTTATATTTTTTAGATTTCATCAGATACATTAGAACGTCGTAATTGTGTGCTCTCGTGCAGACGTTTTAATGGAAAACATTCATATGATCGTGTGGCTGAAATATTGCACGATATTTTAAATGAATTTTCACTTCAACGTGAACAAATTGTTTCAACCATTACTGACAACGGTACTAATTTTGTAAAAGCATTCCAGGAGTTTGGATATGATATGGATACTGAAATAGATTCTGACAATGAAGGTAATCTCAATTTTTAAAAAAATTTACATGTACCTATAACTGCATTTTTTATTGTGAATATTTTTTTTTTTTTTTAGAAAATGAAGAACATGTTGAAACCCCCATTTTTCAAGAAATACTGATTGAAGATGATGATCAAAATAAAGATGAGCAAACTGTATTTCTTCCCCATCATTTAAGGTGTGCCAGTCATACACTCAGTTTAATAGCTACTACCGATTTAACAAAAATATTGAAGAGTTCATCAATTAATCGACTGCATAATGGGGCAATAGGTAAATGTACAACGCTATGGAATATGTCTAGAAGACCAAAGTCTTCTGAAATAATACAAAATGTAATAGGGTGTTCACTGTCTTATCCGTGTCCAACAAGGTGGAATTCGTTATTTGATTCTCTTAACCAATTACTACAACATAAAGATAAATTAAATAAACTATTTCAACAATTAAATGTAAATTGTAATTTTAAAGAAATAGAACTAGTATATTTAAATGAATTAATAACTTTATTAAAACCAATCGCATGTGCTCTAGATTGCTTACAAGCTCAAAACAATTGTTACTATGGTGTTTTACTACCAACATTATTTTCTTTGAAATCTCGTTTAGAAATTCTAAATGAAAAAAATTTAAAACATTTGGCTTCAATAGTTACACCAATAATAAATTCACTAAAAAAAAGATTTGATTTATTTTTTGATTTATCTCCTGAAATAAATGAAGCTATTCTTGCAACATGTTTTCATCCAAATTTTAAACTACGGTGGATTCCAGATTATATCAGTGATAAACAAAAAAAACGAATACAGAATTTATGTATAAATGTCACAGAAAATTTAAAAAATGAGTATAATAACGAATATGAAACAAATGCAAACTCAAGTAAAGATTCTGAGGATTGCTTTTTTGTTTTTACTTCTCAGCCCGAAATAAATAAACAACAAACCCAAAATGAACTTGAATTAGTTACCTATTTCAATGACCAAAATAAATTATTAAATTCCTTAAATAATTATCCAACCATCAAAAAACTTTTTATAAAATATAATACTAGTCTTTGCTCATCTGCTCCTGTTGAGCGTTTATTTTCCTTTGCAGGATTTATACATGCCCCAAGTAGATCTAACCTTTCAGATAATATGTTTGAAAAATTAGTTTTCCTTAAAGGAAACCAAGAATTAATAAATAATTAAATAAATCTAACATATTACAAAAATCTACCTAATTATACCTAATTAATAGAAACCTAATATATACCTAATTAATAAAAAGCAATTTTTTTTCATACTCAAATAAATTATTTAACAATATAAATTTATATAATATTATCTTTTTATCCTTATCTTATTTTACACAATATTATAATATTTATAAAATTATTCAAACTCTTGTTATTATTTGAGATTTTTCTTATCCTATTAGGTAGATATGTATTGTAAATTAAAAATAGAATTACAATGATTGCCTATTATTATTATTACCTGTAAATTATTTTTATGTAATATTTGAATAAAATTGTAATCTAATATTTATTTCACAAATATTTAAAATTTTTTTTTTTTGGTATTTATTTGATTATATAATGAAATATATTTTATTTATATATTATTATTATGAAAAATATAGAATTGTAATAGTTGACAACAATTTTTATTATAAAATAATAATAATATTTTTAAAGTATCTTGTATCTTTTATGTATCTTTGATACGTATCTTGTATCTTGTATCTTTTCTATAAATGAAATGTATCATGTATCTTGTATCAAGATACCAAAAATGAATGTATCATGTATCATGTATCAAGATACTTTTTTTTTAGTATCTTGCCCAACCCTGCCTACGTATTAGGGGAGGGGCAGACAAAAACCCCAACGGTCAAAATAGCGGCTCTCATAATAATGTATATTTGGAGAAATCAAGCTACGGCATACTTACACCAAAAACAGTAAACACCACCAGGAATGCACCAACAAACAAAGATAACAATAATATTACAGATGTATCGGAGTCAAACCATACAGACAATGATAATAACACTGATAATACAAACGAACACGATAATATCATAGTAACTCCTAAATATAATACTGGAGCAAACATATTTAACATCCAGGTTGAAAATATTAGCACAGAACACGACGACTCTCAATCAAGAAAGAGACCAAGGATAATTGATACAGCTGAACTAGAACTCGATGCCAAGTCTGAAAACACGACAGGGATTAGTAAGGAAAGAGCTACAGCCCTTATAATGCGTTGTAAACAGTTAGGCAACGAATTAAACAGTATAGTGATTGCCGAATCTGAACGCCGTAAGAAGGCAAAACAAGCAGACATACCAAGAGAACTCTATGGATTTGGATACAGATATCAAAAACTGATGGATGAACTAATTCATGAGAATGGTATCTTATTGGGAAGACTTATGGAATCAAGAAATCAATTACAACAACTGGCTAATGCCGTTCCCTCAGCCCCAACCAAGAAGGTAACCATAGTGGCATCGCCTACGGAAAAATACAAAAACAAGATTAATGAATCTTCTTTATCTAAAGCAACGATCAAGAAAAGAGAACAAAAGAAGGACAGGTCTACCAAAGCACAGGAAATAAGGGAAAATAGACCATCAACCAGTAAGAACGTTCAAATATCCAACGAAGAATCAGATACGGACACTGATAGAAATACAGACGGGGAATTTATTATGGTCCAAAGGAAAAAGAACAAGAATAAAAAACAAAATAGAACAAACAGTTTACTAGTATCGGATAAGTCATCTGATACAGATAGTAATAGGGCCAGAACTAAAGCAATAACACCTAAGCTTAAAGAACTCAGAGCAGAAAAAATAGTTAAACTAAAGAGAATTAATCCTCCAAAAGAATTCATAATAAAAATAAAGGAAGGTGAAGACGTTAATACAAAAAAAAAGGAGATATGGGGTGACATATTGAAACAAGTGGATGCACCACACATCACGAATATTAGAACCACTAGAGGAGGAAACGTGCAAATAATACCTGCAAACGACGAGACATATAAAGCCCTCAAAAGGATACAACTTATCAGAAATGATATAGAAAGATCCGGAGTGAGATGGCCTAATATTATGATCTATAACGTGGATAAGACACTCAGCGCAGGCGACATAGTAGAATGCATCGCAAGACAAAACCCTGAGTTAGGGCTATGTTCTTCTGATGCTCAGGACGTAATACGACCAATTTTCAGGAGGGGGCCATTGAATTCCGACAACTGTTGGTGGGTCTGCTCAGTCAGACCCGATATGTTCGATGTTATAAAAAGGAGATTATATATTGGAATGAACAGCTGCAGAGTCGTGGAATACCATGACTTTACACAATGTTACAAATGCCAAAAATATGGACATAGGGAAAAATTTTGTACACATAAGGAAATATGTAACCATTGCTCCCAGGAAGATCACAGGCAAATAAATTGCCCTAATATAAACGGACAACCAAAATGCGCAAATTGCAAAGGAATACACAAATCAAACTTCAACAATTGTAAATACAGGATTAAAGCAATTGATGAGGTAATAAAAAGGACCACATACGTAACTGAACAGGATACACAAACCCAAATGGAATTACAATGAATAAAAAAACTAATATAAACATAGTACAACTCAATATGAACAAACAACATATAGTCGTCGAACAATTACGAGACTATTGTATAAATAACAAAATACAGATTGCTATGATTCAAGAACCACCAAGTTCATTGGGAAAAATTAAAGGACTCGATCATAGACCGATAAGGACTATAAGCAATACTGGTGGGGATGGGATAGATGCAGCCATAGTAGTATTCGACAGCGATATAGAGGTCATACATATGGCACATCTATCTGGTCCTTATTTTGCGGTTTCTACAATTAGACCAAGGGCGGGAAGACCTTTCGCCCTAGTGTCAGCTTACTTTAAATTTAACAAATCTACATCTAAATTTAAAAAGAACTAGATAACATATTAGGATCTTTAAACATGGACACTATTGTAGCAGCGGATGTTAATGCACACTCAAAAGCGTGGCATTATCATTCTACCAGCCGAACCGCCATGACAAAAGGAAAACAAATAAACGAACTAATAAATAACAGAGGATTAAAAATTCATAACTTACCAAATAAACCTAGAACGTACAGCAGGACAGGAATGGGGGAATCAAATATTGACATTACAGTCACTACACCTGGATTAGGAAATTCCATCATAGAATGGAATGTCAAGGAAGACATCACGGATAGCGATCATAGACTGATCACCTTTGTGGTATCACTATTTGCTACCAACATTTCGACACCAAACAAGAACAGATATAATGTTGCAAAAGCTGACTGGGATACTTTTAAACACAAATTAAAGAAAGAAAGTACACTAATGAAATCAACCATCAACGGAACCATCGAAATTTCAGCAAAAGCCATTACACTGGCAATAACAAATTCAGCTGATAAGGCCATACCAAAATCAATCAGACCAGATAGACTCAGACCAGGGTGGTGAAATGATAGTTTGACTAAATCCAAAGCTACAGTGAACAAATTCAGGAGGGATAAAGATTATAAAAATACACAGAGGAAGGAATATCGAAAAATCAGAAACACTCACTTAGCAAACATACGTCGAGTTAGAATTGAATTTTGGAAAGAATTTTCTAGCGAGATTAACAACGATGTATGGGGAAGGGCATATAAATGGGCAAAAAAAGGATCTACGGGGGATAACAAGTATTATAGTTTAATCAAACCAGATGGCAGTCACACAAAGACAGCAGAGGAAACTGCAAACTTGCTTATTGATACCTTAGTCCCGGGAGATTACTGCTCGGTTACCGGGGATTGGGATTATGGTGTAGTCGGCCCATCAGTGAGGAAGATAATGTAAGATGTGATGATTATAACTTACATCATGAAGACGTCAAGACAGCTATCTGGAGGATAGGAACAAAAAAAGCACCAGGTATCGACTGCATCACAGCGGCGATACTTAGAAAAGCATGGCCAATTCTCAAAGACGAGATAACCAATCTAATGGAAAGGTATATGCGTGCATGCACTTTTCCAGACAATTGGAAAACCGCTAACGTAATAACATTACTAAAGAACAAAGACAAGGATCCGACACAACCCAACTCATATAGACCAGTTAGTCTGCTACCAGTGCTTTCGAAAGTACTTGAAACACTTATTGTCAGAAAACTACATATAGAGATAGATTCTAACAGCTCACCGGATCAACATGGATTTATAACCGGTAAAGGAACAATAACAGCAATGCAATCAGTTATGGAATGGACTAATTCAAGAAATGAAAGGAACGTTTTCGGAGTTTTTCTAGATATATCTGGCGCATTTGATAATCTCAAATGGACAACACTATTCAGTGATCTTCGAGACATAGGAGCTACAAAGGAATCAATTGCCATGATAAAAAACTATCTCACCAATAGGAGGGCCATACTAACTATAGGCAATACTACGGTTAGTAGAGACCTAACTAAAGGTTGTCCTCAGGGTTCGCAACTTGGACCAGTACTATGGAATGTATCAATGAACAAGGCTCTTGAATTATACAGGGAGAAACAAATCAAAATTATTGCTTATGCGGACGATCTCGCAATACTCATAGCAGGTTCACGCAAGAGCATCATTCAAGAAAGAGCGGCTTTGATGCTCGATAGATTGATCATTTGGTCATTAGAAAGAGGACTAAAATTTTCGGCCTCAAAGTCAATGTGCATGTCGCTAAAAGGGGGCATAAAACCAGGATTTACGATTAGATTTGGAGATTCATTAATATTAGCTACAAGTCCAGTTAGGTATTTAGGGGTCTATATTGATTATAAGAGAAATTTCTGGGATCACATCAAATACATATCCGGAAAGACAAACGACCTCTATTCAAGGATGAGATCCATGTATTCCGTAAACTGGGGAGCAAACCAGATAACAGCAAGAATCATATATAAGGCAGTTTTCCTACCAAGGATTACCTATGCTGCTGAAATATGGGTAAAAGGTACCAAGACTGGCAAAGCCAGAAAAATATTAGGAAGCGCTCAAAGAAGAGCGCTTCTTTCAACCACGGGAGCATACAAAACCTGCTCCACAGACGCACTCCAGGTTGTAGCAGGTCTTTTACCTCTAGATCTGGAGGTGCAGATGGAGGTTGCAAGGCAAACATTAAGGAAAGAACCAAACTATATAGAAACGTTTAATGAAGAGAAAACAAGGATATATAATGAATGGCAAATAAGATGGGACAATTCAACAAAAGGCAGATGGACATATCAATGGTTCCCCAATGTCGTAACTAGGTGCAACATACCGTTGGCACTGGATCATTATATCACCCAATTCCTCACAGGACACGGTGACTTCAATGGGAAACTACATAGCATGAAATTAACAAATACACCCAATTGCAGTTGCGGATTTAAAGAGGAAACAGCGGAACACGTCTTATTCGACTGTCCAAACTACACCGGCCATAGATTATTACTGAAGGGAAAAATAATCAATGATGGAGGAAATTTTCCATGCTCTCCATCTGATATTGTCAAAACCAGAATAAGATATCATGCTCTCACGGCTTTTTCGAAAGCCGTTCTGAGAAAGAAAAAGATATCTTAGGGAATCGCAATATGCTCGGAGTCATCCGAGCTATGCTCTGCGTATGGGGGCATTAGAATACCTACGAGGCATACCACGGGTCGGACGTAGAAGTCGTCCAACAAACATCAGTGGAACCCTGGATATAGGCGCCAGAGAGGACGTGGGAACCTCCTATTAATAGAAATTCCCACAATTGGCCGACCATTAGCCGGCTGACTCGGCAGCTAAAATAATGGTAGAGTTCTGTCTCGGGTTGACCTACCAACGTCAACTTAAAACCTAGTTGGTACCACGGGAGAGGGGAGCCCCACCACAAGGTGCCCCTCGAGGTTGAGGAGCCTATCTCGGCTGAAACGTGGTGGCTGTGGGACCAGCGCTAGATAGTAAAACCGGTCTGATGCGGGACGCCTGACCGAAGTAAAAGCGTTACCGTGCGGGTCATTCAACCCCCCTTAAGTAGCGATAGTCGCTAAGATAAGGTGGGTTGTCTTAGGCGAAAGCCATAAAATCTTGGGTATTTCCTGTCCCTAGCAACAAGTATCCGTGCGACCGCCGAACCGAACGCATCGTCCGTGCAACGCTCCGCGATCGATCGGCTTTCGAAGAGGTAATTTTCGTCCCTTTTTGGCGATTTTGGTATCACCAGATTTGTCTTGAACTGACGAAGATTTTGGTGAAAACCGCGTGGAATTATCTCTGTTGACTGAGGAGAAACGAGAGTTTTTCCCCGCGAAACGGCGTTTTCCACGTGCAGTTATCGGGATTCGTTCGGTTTCGAAAACCATTTTCGCGATCGCTCGTGTTAAGTTCGGTTCAGCGACAAGCGGATTAGGGATCGAAATAGTGCTTTTATGCGCTCTCTTTTGTTGCAGTTTTCAGGAGGATTGGACGCCTAGGAGAGGGTCAGTGGATTTTCGCGGTTTCCGGGCCAACGGTTCCTGAGTCGGAGCGGCGAGTTAGCTTGTCGCATTCAGCTTCAAGAGACCTTTCCAACGGTGCAGGAATCGTCAGGATCGGAGAAAATCCAAAGGCTTGAGGGCGAAAAGAAGACAGCGTCAAGGTCGCGGCAAGGTAAGCGGCAGTCGCCGTTGGTACACGTGCACGTGCATTTCGCGGAACTCGCCGAGCGTAGCGACGCGCAGGTGTTCGCACCTATTGTTGGGCACCGCACCTGTAGTTCTCGGAATAGCGGTAACGTGTTTTCGACAACAACAGCTGCGCGGCTGTCGTGCAGGCATTCACGACCGGGGTGGTTTTCAAATTTAACGGTCCGCTGTTATTATTTTATTACGGTAAAATATTATCGGTGTGCCTTTGGACTTGTGACCCCCAACAACAATCGCGGATAGGGTTAGATTAAGTATAGGTTAAGGTTAGCATTAGTTTAGTTGTAAGATTAGACTAAGACTCCCGCGGGTATCCCTGCGCGAAATGGGGGACCAGGCTGGTTCCTCAGTTATCACTCCCCCCGACCCCCCCCCAAAAAACATCCACCTTACAGCCCCCTATGTTAGGTGCCCCCTCGGCTGATGTCGGTGTCCCCTCGGGGGAACCGCAGATGCCCAAGAAAAGAAAGTTGGTCGAAGATTCGGACTTCGGCGACGTGGTCGTGGTGGATAGGTCTGTCCCGGATTGCATCTGGAAATTCACGGAGGTAGGAGTGAGGTTCTTGTCGCTGGCCACAGGGGAGAGGGAAAAGAAGAAGATGTCGGTCACGGCCTACAATGAGTTGCTGGAGGTCAAGAATGAGTACGAGGTATTGTTTAGGGTCTTGATCGAGGAGACGCTGGTTTTGAGTGGAAGGCTAGCGGAAGCTCGGGAAGCGCTGGAGGCGCGTCCTGTCCGGAAACCTAGCCCGGCGAAGGAGTTTGTGGCGGAAAGGGAAGAGGAGGTAGGGGATGTCGAGATGACGGAGGCTGGGGAAGGAGTTACGGTGGGGAGGGGAGAGGGGAGAGGGGAAGTAAAGGATAAGGAGAAGAAGAAAAAGAAGAAGAAGAAGAAGGTGGCCGAGGGTGAAGTAGCAGGGGCCAGGCCAATGGATATGGTCAGGACGGACTCGGGTACCGCCCGCGGAAAGGCCGACAAAGGAGAGGGTGCCGTTAAAACCGGCATCACGGTAAGAAAGGAGGCGGAATTCAAGGTCGTGACGAGGAAAAAGAAGACGGATGAGGAAAGGAGGCTGGAAAAGCTGAAGGAGTGGAAGCCAGATAAAAGCTTCGTCGTTTCCGTCGGGGAAGGCGGAGCAGGGGAGGCGAAAAAAGCTCTGTGGTCGGAGATGGTCAGGAAGGGTATTGCACCTCAGGTGAGGGGAACTTTCGTGCTGCCTCGGGGAGACCTGGTGGTCAAACCGGGAGACAGCAAGACCTATGAGGCGCTCCGGGAGATGGAACGCGGAGGTCAGATCTTGGTTAGGGAAGAGGGCCAGAGGAGGCCCAAAGTCTTGATTTACGATGTGGATAGGTCGTTGGATAGCGAGAGTTTCCCGGCTATGATCGCGGATCAGAACCCGGCTCTCAAGTTGAGTGCTGAGGAGGCGAGGGGGGCAATCAAGCCCCTTTTCCGCAGAGGCCCAAAGACCGGTCCGTCGGTCTGGTGGGTATGTGAGGTGGACCCGAAGGTTTTCAGAAGCCTGGCGGGGAAAAGGGTTTTTATAGGTCTGGATCTCTGCAGGGTGATTGAGTTCTCAGGGGTGGTCCAGTGCTTGGCGTGCCAGGGTTTCGGCCATCTGGCCGCCAAGTGCAAGAGGGGCAAGGTCGTTTGCGATCACTGCTCCAACGAGGGGCATGCTGAACGGGACTGTGCGGAAAGATAAGATAGATCTGGCGTAAAGGGTTGAAGACCAGAAGGGCCATCAGGCTTCTGGGGAGCAAGCAGCGTAGGGCACTCTTGTCTTTGACGGGGGCGTACAAGACCACGTCGACCGATGCTCTGCAAGTCGTCGCGGGTCAGTTGCCCCTGGATCTCGAAATCGAATGGAACGCCGTACGGAAGGGTTTCAAAGCGCAGCTCTACTCCGCAGAGGAGGTAAAGGGCTTAGGGAAAGCATCTTGGACACCTGGCAGGATAGGTGGGATAGGTCGGATAAGGGCAGATGGACGCACTCCATGCTGCCGGACGTTAGGAGAAGACTCAGTCTTCCTCTCCCGTTGGACCACTACACGACGCAGTTCTTGACGGGGCACGGAGACTTCAACGCCAAGTTGAACGGTTTCCGCCTCCGAGAGGGTACGGAGTGTAGGTGTGGATTAGGCGACCAGACGGTCGAACACGTAATCTTCGAGTGCCCAGTGCACGAGGAAGAAAGGGATAGGTTAAAGAGATCGGTGATCGCGCCGACTGGCATCTGGCCATGTCCGACTAGCGTGTTTCTGGACACGAGGTCGAACTATATGGCGCTAGTTAGGTTTTCGAAAAAGGTCCTCAAGGACAAAAAAGAAACGGATTAGGGTGTGGCGATAGCGCAGAGTCACCGGTAGGGATATCGGTAGGGATTCGTTGGAGATGATCTCGGTTTAGGTCTAACGAGGCCCACCGCTAGCCGGCGTGGGGCTAGAATAGCGGTAGGAGCGCTCGCGCTCCGGGTTGACCCACTGACGTCAACTATAAA
>JAIPRL010012704.1:0-11677 GCA_025469235.1 Pemphigus obesinymphae | reverse complement strand
ATATTTCCTAGGTCAAACATGAACAATTCGTCTGGTTCTTCACAGTTCAGTAATTCTTCAAAGTATTTCTCCCATTCTTTAGCTATATCTTCATCTGTAGTAACCAAGGATCCATTACTATCTCTAAATAAATGTTATTCATAAAAAATTTAATATAATTTCTTTATAATTAAAAAAATATAGTGTTTGTAATTAATATTATTATTAGTCATTAATATTTGGCGACAAGTACACTATGGTACGATAACGAGTTGTATGACTTCGGCTGACATAAAATTCATAACCTTATCTGTATTTATAAATTGGTATAATATTATACCATCGAAATTATAACATACATCATAATATCGTTGTTATAATTATTTAAATTTTTTTACTGATTCTTATTTATATTTATTATATTATTTTTATATTGTCATTCAGAATTTATTTACAGTACATATTATTATTATTATTTTTATTTTATTTATATTATTTACACAAATACTCTGCGTTAGGTAATTTATAATATTACACTCAAGGTCGTATCAGAAGCTCATTTAAGGGCCGAGGCAAATAGGGATATTTATAAATATAGATAACTTATAAGTACGTTGTGAATACTTGCAATTAAATTGTTAATATGTGTATTTATCCATTCCTCCTAAAAATATCGACGCAATTTAGAGATATAAGTGGTCTATAATCTCCAAAAAAGCATTACTATTCTTCTCAAATAATGATAAAAAAAAATTTCCGAAAGAAGAACGAACGCCACCTTAGATTATAATTACGATTATTATTTTAATTTAGATTAAATACATGTAACTTATGGATAATTTTGTTCTCAGATTTGTTTACCATTGAACTTTTTTTTTCGTAATAAATTCTGTACATTTCATTAATCACATCTGTAAACTGGTGTTATTTAACACACAAAATATCAAAATTTACTAATAAACTATTTGACATAAAAATAAACTACAGCAAAATCAAGCTGGCTATCAAATGGCATCAAAACTGATCATTAACCATATAAAATAAAATAAATACCGATCATTCCGATGAAAAAAAAATAAAAATAAAAAATTTATTCCAAAATTTTATTTATAAACCCTTGAGACTTACATTGTTTAACTATAATCAGTGGCTGCTCGTGTGGGTCATCGTAGGTAGAACACAAATATTTAACCATTTTTCTATTATTCTATCAACATAAATTACCACATCTATTTCCTATATTTAGTTCATAAAATTTACTTTATTCCCTGGTGATACAATATATATATATATTATATCAGAAATAATTTCAATATTCCTATGTATTTTTTATATATAATATACAATTTTTATAATATATATTTATTTTTAAAAATATTATTAATATAATATTTTTATATACTTATTGCTAAACTAGCTAAGTTACCCGGCGTTTCCCCGAAAAAAACTTATAATTCAACTCATTTTTAATTTAACTCGCTATGGAAACAATATATTTTATTAAAGTGTTAATCACGTAAAGTAATGTTTAAAATATTTAAATTTGAGTAAAAAGCATTATGAATCACATTTTATTAAACCTTTAAATTTAAGATGTTGTTTGTTGTGTAGGTACCTAATATGTATTATTACGGAAAATAACAAGAAAGATGAGATACGACCAGACCGTAATAAAAATAACTGGCACAATTCGTTTGTACCTTGTCACTTGTGCCGACAAAGGGGGGCATTTATTGAATTTGATACGGATAATTCGGGGCACAGCGGAGTTGTATGTACCGCCACGTCACATGGTGCCCGTGACGTGATATTATCGACGAAATATTATATTTTTATTTAATTTAAGTTTATGGTAAATAATTTTATTTTTTTCAATATTTTGGTGGATTATGTACCATTACGCCCCTTGGCACGAGGCGTCATTGCCTATAATTCTTACAATATTTGATAGTACAGTGTGTAACTGTGTTTACTTAAAATCAAAATTTCAACCCTAAAATGTATACATAATTATTTAAAAATAGTATAGGAGATTAACGAGGAAAAGGTGAATAGTTATAAGCAAAACTTTGCACCCGTATAGCCCATAAATATTAAAAACTCATAATAAATATATTCCATGTAAATGGATATAACATAGAACCCTTTACGTGTGTAAACAGTATGATTAAATGGGTTTTAACGGTAACTCGAATAAATACAAGTAAATAATTGTGTGACATATAATTTCATAACATTTTAAGGGGATTTCATATATTTTACAATGGTAGCATTGATTTGTTATGACGATTGAGGAAAAATGTAATTATATCGTCAAAATATACATCTAAATTTTTTATATTACCAAAATACTTAGATGTAAGTTCCTGGAACTTTTCTGGTGCGGACGCTAAACCAAAGGGTAATCTTAAAAATTTAAAGCATCCAAAAGGTATACTCAAACAACAATATTTCTGTGACTTCTCATCAAGCTCACATTGGTAAAACCCATCCTTTAAATCTAATAATGTAAAGACCTTCTTATTGGATAAATTTAGTTAAATTTGCTCTAACGTTGGAATTTGATACATATCTCTTATTATGTTTTTATTAATTTCTCTCGGGTCAAGACAAACTCTTAAGCTTTTATCAGGTTTTTCCACTATTATAATTGGGCTTTGCCACTCATTTAGCTCTGTACATTTTTCAATTACTTTTAATTTACACATATTAGTTAAAGCTTCTTTTAAACTATTTATTATTTTGTATGGTACTCTCCTAGATGGGACTGACATTGGAATTGCATTATCTTTTAATTTTATAGTAATTTTTTCCGGAAATTTACAAAGACCGCTAAAAACATCATAATTATTTTTAATAAACACCTCTCTTTCACTATCACACTTTTTTATTTCATTCACTTCATTCATATTATACTTTAATTTCACACAATCGTTTAATCCTAAAATTGGTAATTCATCATAATTAACTACCTCAAAGTATGTACATATTTCATTATGTTTATTTCTTACAGAAACTTTAACTTTACCTAATGATTCTATTTGAGATTCCCTTAAATGCTCTAATTACCACTGTATTTTTTCTAATTTCTTTTTTAATTTGTTAAATTGTTTCACTGGTAATACATTTAGTTGTGCTCCCGTAACTAATTTTATCACCATTTCTTCATTATCTACTTTTACAATATCTGTCCAATTTTTACATTTTTCTGTTTCAATAGTATTTAATGTTAAAAACGATACCTCTTTTTCTTCATTCATTTGTATCTCATTAACTATACCCTTATTACATTTTACAGCAAAATTATTTCTCTTTCCACATAAATTACAATTATTTCCATATGCTGGACACTGATTTATACTATGATGCTTTCCACATTTAAAACAGTTAAACATTTTTACATTATGATCTACATACTTACTATTACCTCGATTTTTATTGCCATGACCACTTTGTCTGTATTCTTGTCTTGTTTGCATCCCTTTTTCTTTCTTGTTAGAATCACTGTACTGTTTCTTAATTGAACTTGTTCTTTGATTCCATTTGTTACCCTTTTCGATCTAATCGACACTTGCAGTTTCCTTTTGTACCAGGCGATAATTTGCTTCCGCTTGTTCAATTGATTGGCAATACTTAATTACTTTTGCTAGTGGTAGATCTTCACGTAGCAATCTTGCTTGTAGATCTTTGTCTTTTATTCCCAGAACTACTTGTGTTCGCAGAAGTGCTTCTTCACTTTCACCAAATGAACATGATTTTATCAGTTCTCGCAAGTCAGCGTAATACTTATGAAATGGTTCATCTTCACTTTGTTTTCGTCTAAAGTACTTATAGTGTTCCATGACTTCATTTTTCCTGGGGACACAGTATTCTTCAAAATGTTTAAATATATTTTCAACAGTGACTTCATTAATTTTGAACGAGTTCTATAATTTCAACGCATCTGCTCCTAGTAAATTTATTAATCGTGCCACTTGAACGTCCTTGCCTTTAGTGTTAATTTCAGTAGCGACAAAATATACCTCAACCTCTTGTTTAAATTATTTAAATTATCATTTAAATTTCCTATTAGTTTCATATTTGCTGGCCTGTTGAAATCCATATTTTCATCTGCTTCGCTTTTTTATCCAGTTCAATCCACTTGATTTTGGTTGGTTGTAATTATTCATATCCATAAGACTGCGCCATGTTTTATCTTTTATGTATTATTTCATCAACATATTTAATTATTAAAGATATACTCGATTTGATTCTTGTAAAACATTATTTAATTCTTTTTATTATACATGAGTATATTATTTATGCCTGCATGTGCTAACTAGCAACATGATACGCATGATGTGATAAGATACATTTACGATATTATAATAGTGCGCTACAGTGTTACAATATATACAACACACCTAATGTAAATCTATGAATTGTGGCTTTAAGCAAAAGAAGGTAACCAAAATTACGAGACACTATATTCATTTACCCTTGAAATGTAAGTTATCCAAAATTCAGTTTTAGACTATCCAAACAAGTAACTTTTAATATGTTATAGGTACCAGAGTTTACAATACATTTTGATCTAGTCCACTCACTTTGTAATTATTATTAAATGCGCTGCAACATATATAAGTATTTTTTAATATAATATGTAAGTGAAGCTATCGTTAAATTGCCCCATCCCATTTGAATTTTCGATTGTAAGAAAATGGTGGCAGTGCAAACAAATGTAAATGCAATATAATGCCGGGGTCTTCTTGATTTTGTAAGGTATTGTGAGTAGATGGGAGAGGTAGGCAATTAGATCAGCATCGTATCTCATTTTATAGCAGCGTTATCTTCATTTAAACTTTTTGTTTCCGACTACCTAAAAATGTTCATGTTTGATATGTAATACAAGGAGATATGGTCTAATAATTTAACCCAAATTTTTTTCTTACGGCAATTAGAGGTGAGTAATTAAAATAAGACGGTTCAATGATTTGATTAACGTAAAGATCACAGACAAAAACAATAAATTACACAGTTATCAATCCTGTTTTGAATGCATGTACAAGTCTTAAAAATGATATTTTGTATCTCCCGGGGAAGTGTCAGCAAGCTGAATTTATAGATATGTATATTCAAGATTATCATTTGGATTTTGAAAACATTAAAATGGACGAACAAAAGATATTTCTATTCGAGCTACAAAAATGACACCATTGGCACACATTAGACACATTAGTTCAATGTTTACAATATGATATTCAATAAATAAACTGTTTTATAATTTTTTATATCCATATTAATAATCTAGATATATAAAATAGTAAAAATAAAAAAACCTATCCAAAGTTAATAAAGCTACCTTAAATTTAAACTTAAATATACCTTTTACCGAAAATATCTTTTTAGAACATTTAGTTTTTCTTAATCTATAGCAATTAAATACAATACCAAATAATAGAAGCTCTATGCTTGACCTACTTTTATCTAATTCTTCTTCTCCTAATGTTTCTTTGACTAATGATTCTATTGTCCCAATAGATTAAACTAATATCAATCTCAACAATATTAGTAATGTAGATTTATTTTTTGATTAACTTTCATCTATTTTGAACAAACTGTAACAACTAACAATATCTATTACTATAATCATTGTATATATACATATTGTTCTTAATTTGTAAGTTTTTTCTTTGTTATTTTCTTAACATAATTAATATATACTGTATGCCCTTAAGGCGTAGAATATATATATAATAATAATACTAATAATTCTCGAGTTCATTTAATTGGTTAGAATTATTTAATATAATTAGTGATATCTGTTCTTGTCAATGAATATTCCCTATTATAATTTACTATCAATTCTATAATTCCAATCCCAAAAAATTTTTCAATTCAAAATTCCCTAACTGGTATTCATATGATTTAAAACAATTTATTTTTAAAAAAAGAAAATTACATAAAAATTACAAAATGTCTTACATGCGTTTCGACTATTTAAAATTTGTATCTATTGGCTCTCGATGTAAATTTCAGAGAAAATTAGATTACGATCTTTATTTATATAATATCAAAATTTCTCTGATTTCAGAACCTAAAGAAATTTTATCATTTACAAAATATCTTAAATATTCATCGGTACTTTCTAATTTTATAACTCTTGATCATGAAACAACAGACGATGGTCATGGAATTGTGAATCTGCTTAGTCATTATTTTGCATGTCTTTAAATGTACGACAAAAAAAAAATAATAATAACCAATAAATAATTTAAATAAAATATATAATGACCAAGTATTTTGGAACTGTGTGGAAGCAGTTATAAGATTTACTTGCTCTTATGGTCAATTTATAATTAAAATATATTTCTTTATATTTTAATGAATAATGTGTTATATGAATTAATAATTTTAAATACAATTCAGGCTTATTACGATAAAATATACAACTGTTTAAATTGTTGTTTGTCAAATGGTATGGTTTTTAGTAAATAACCAAGGGTCATCTACGATTATCTCAATTCGATGTAAGTGGATATGTACACTCAGTGTATTTAAAAAAAAGGGTAAAATAATACATGCTTTTTCATTTTATTATCATTTTCATTTGTTATTTGATAATAATTTTAAAACACAACGTACAATGATATGAGATACATTCTGTAAGAAATGTTCAAATGGATATCTAAAACAAATACAAATATAAAATGTCGTCGGTATTTTCCATATGTATTTATAATGTTTGGGTAGATACGGTATAATATCTGTTTGCAATCCAAGCATTTTTGTTACTCGAACATTTCTTTTCAATTAAAACTTAACTCCGAATTATTATTACCGATACTCTAGTTTGAACTCCCACCGTTATTTAAAAATGGATTTCTTTAATCGAAATATAATTTTACGCTCAACATTTAGTATTGTAATTTTGTATATGATTACACCTGGTAAGAATAATTAATTTACTTTTAATACATATGTACCTATATTTTAAAGTTTGATTTAGTAAAATCTATTTGAAATGCATTTTATCTTATTTGGAATATATAAAACAAAATGTACAATTTCTTTAAAATATTGATATTGATATAATATAATATATAGTATTAAAATTATACGCATTTATCGTAAATCTATATCAGTGTTCTCAGGTAATTAGGGTATAAAAGAAAATATACTTAAAAATTGTATTTTATAATAATAATATCAAATACATAAATATAATATGAACACTTTACAGTTATATAACCTATTCTTAATTTGACAACGGAGTTAAATACTAATCAAATAAGATTTCCGCTACAAGTCCGATAAAATACACATATTAGAAAATCGTTATGTTACTATATATAATTATGTAATTTCTTAATAATTATAAATAAATAATATACAAACTACCGTGCTTAAGACGTGTTCTAAATTTTCATATTATATGCAGACATGTGACATGCAAGTGTATAGTATTATACTTGTATGAGATCTGTGGAATATAATTATACGATTAAGTCCATTTTAATGAATAATAATTTATTTATTATATAATAAAAAATGTTTTTGTAAAATAGTGACATAATACAACTTGATAACTATAAATATTTTGTTGCTTTTAATCTAGCTCTTACATATAATGGTAGGTGATTTTTTTTAAATAATTTATATTTGTTGGAATATATAATCATAAATAAATATCTAAATATTCCATGTATGTTAGTAGAATTTCTATTATAAATAAGGCGTACTTTTAAAGTGACTTTTAATGGGCAGTATTTTTTGAAGTATATTTTAGGAGGGTGTTAACAAAGGAAAAGGAAGTGATAAGGAGATGGAAAGACTATTTTAAAGGAATTATTAAATGAGGAATTTCCAAGAGGGGCAATTGATCGGGTAGAGTGGAATATGGGTGTGGTAGATTTAATAAGGGAAGAGTAAGTGTGGAGTGCTGTAAGAAAAATGAAAAATAAGAAAGCGGTGGGACCGGATGGAGTACCAGTAGAAGTATGGAAAGTATTAGGAAGTTTAGGTATACAATGGCTGACAAAGTTCTTTAATAATATACTAGTAGAAGGAAAAATTCCAGAAGCTTGGAGGAAGCTTGGAGGAAGAGTTGTGTAGTACCAATATTCAAGGGTAAAGGAGATGTACAGGATTGTGGAAATTATAGAGGGATAAAACTTATGAGCCACAGTATGAAGATTTGGGAAAAGATAATTGATAAAAGGGTAAGAGGTGGGACAACTGTTACTAAAAATCAGTTTGGGTTTATGTCTGGGAGGTCAACAATGGAGCCAATATTTTGTGTGAGGCGGATTGTAGAGAAGTACAGAGAAATCAAAAAGAAATTATGTATGGTATTTATTGATCTACAGAAGGCTTATGATAGGGTTCCTAGGGAGATCTTAAAGTGGGCATTAATGAAGAAAGAATTACCAAAGGTGTGTGTGAACATAATGGAAGATATGTATGAAGGGGCGAGTTCAAGAGTGAGAAGTCTGTGTGGAGAAACTGAGGATTTTAGGGCCAGAGTAGGGTTACATCAGGGTTCAGTTTTGTGTCCTTACTTATTTTCCCTGGTAAGGAATGAGATAACAAATGATATACAGGGGGAGGTACCAAGGTGCATGTTGTTTGCAGATGATATAGTACTCATAGGAGAAAGTCCTGAGGAAGTGAATGGTAGACTTGAAGATTGGAGGGAAGCTCTGGAAAGTAAAGGACTTAGGATTAGTAGGAGTAAAACAGAATATATAGAGTATGATTTTGGTGAAAGGGAACACAGAGGGAATAGGGAAAGTCTAGAAATAAAGTTAAGTGTTGATGTGGTGGGAGAAGTGGAGAGGTTCAAGTATTTAGGGTCCGTTGTACAGAAAGATAAGAGGATAAGAAACACAGGATTAAGTGTGGATGGACGAAGTGGAGAGAAACGTCAGGTATTCTGTGTGATAAAAGAATCCCTATTAGGTTAAAAGGTAAATTTTATAAGGCAGTTGTGAGACCTGCAATGATGTATGGAACGGAATGTTGGGCAGTAGGTAGAAAGATAGAACAGAGAATGAGTGTAGCTGAGATGAGAATGTTAAGGTGGATGAGTGGAGTTACTAGAGAGGAAAAATAAGGAATGAGTATATCAGAGGTAGTATAGGGATAGCTTCGATAGTAGACATAATGAAAGAGAATAGATTAAGATGGCTCGGTCATGTATTAAGGAGGGATGAGACTGAGGCAGTAAGATTAGTAAGGGAAATGTATGTTGTTGGTAAAAGGGAGAGGGGAAGACCGAAAAAGAGATGGAGGGATGTAATGGCGAATGTTATGAGGAAGGTGGGAGTAAGTAAAGAAGATGCGGGAGATAGAGTTAAGTGGAAGTGTAGGACCAGGGTGGCCGACCCCAAATAGTTGGGAGAGAAGGCGAAGAAGAAGAAGAAGACTCAAAAATACAATAGTTGTTTAAAAATGACCTAATTTGGGTCAGACCTTATCGAAGAAAGAGGATTTAATCCGACATTCAAGGTATTTATTTATTCACTTATTTTTGTACTTACACATAATACAGTAGAAGAATAACATACTATACTTATTCCTATGTATTATGTATGCTAATTCTAAAAAAAGTGTTGATACTGGATCCAAAATCTGCTCATTTATTGCTTCTAAGGCGGAACAAAGTTCGCCGGGTCAGCTATTACCTATTTCAACCGTGATATTACCTACACATATTTTTAAACTCCGATTACCTCGATTACTAAGTTATAGTGTTTTCATAACGATGGAAAAATTTTTTACTTTCAATAATATTTTGAAAAAGCATTACAATGTAAATATAAATAATTGTTAATATTTACATCAATATCTAACTTATTAATAAGTAATTTGCTACAATTTTAGAGGCGGGCGATCGCCTCATCGCCCTTACACACAAGCCGCCATTGTACAGAACCTCTTAAAAACGATGGTACATCTCCACGTTTAAGGGGTTCTGTATAGACCAGTTTTATGACATTTTATGACAAAAATTAAAATCCCACAATTTTAAAATATGTAATACATACAAATTTAATAATATATTTTAAATGTTTTAAAAATAGACCTGTGTCAGTACTATTTTTATTATTGTGTAATCACTATAATTATTAATTCATAAATCCATAATCCGATTCAACAAAACATTAAATGTTTATATCTTTTAAATGGTATATAATTTTTGTCTCAATGTTTACTATAGACATAGCATTTAAATTACGAAAGTAATATTTCGCTCTGGTACTATTTATTACGAACATTTGTTAGAGTAGCGTCCTTTTAATCTGTTTAATAATAGTAATAATAATAATTGTTGTGTCTTACTCTAGGTAAATAAAACCTGTCTTATCTATTAGATTAAAAAAATAAGTTCTAGGTAAATACCATTTAGTTGAATTTGTATTAAATGATTTTTATCATTATCTGAATATAAATTTTAGCCCTCATGATGATCATATTGTATTATAGTATTTTGATTATCAAATGTATAAATAAATAAAAATCCTATTATTTATATTCAGAAGGACTAGAACCTGCAATTATACCTTCGGGAAATGCATTAAGGATCATAAAGTATCGGACTCGTGAAACAAAAAGAAGGTACAACAATGTATTGACAGCTTTATCATTCATGAGACAGGAAGAAGATTTTAAGAACATTCTGCATAATATGGGAATAAATCCTTTTTTTACAATATCATTGCAGTGAACAAATTCATGTGTATCGAAACTACTGTCGGAATGTTCAATATTCTAGATTGATTGTCAATGCTACATAATCCGTCGTAAAAATTTTAAAAAATTTAGTATCAAAAAAACCAAAAATATTTTTTTATATGAGGCACTTGCAAATGACACTGTTCAGGAACATGGATTTACAGTCACAAATATGTTGAGTGAAAGACATAATCATACTAAAATTTTTACTTGGTTGTCTGAATGGTTAAACTGTAATGTTTAGATACCAAAAGAGACCGTTTGCGATATGTCTTTAGCACTTTTATCAGCGATTACTCAGTTTTTCACGCAATATTCATCACTCAATGAATATATTAAAGTTAGTGCTGATCTGGTTATAAAATAATTACCTCTTCAAAAATCCCTCTGGGTACCTACACGAAAAAAAAAATATAGTAATAGTTAATGGTTAACTCTATTTCATTTGTACTAGCAATAAGAGCTAGTCTAGATGTTCGGCTAGTTGTCGTTACTGAATTAATTAACGATATATACTAAATATTTACAGTTATAATATTTTAGTTGGATTAACTAAATATAAAACTGATAATTAAATACAACCTAAGCTACTAGGTTAAAATTTACAAAATACCAACAATATTATGAAATATAACTTTGTGTATTAGGAACACTGACAAATTATGTCTATATGTTGTTTAACGGCCGACCGGTACAACGGCACGCGAAATTTTAAAACGTGTCACCGTCGGCGCATTTAACATTTCCGCCGTCCTCAGTCCTTCCATTATAAATCCGACTATATCGTCATATTATTATTATGTTATCACATTATAGAACGAATAAGTCCGATCGAATTTACATATGCAGAGTAGATACCTATTATATTTTAATACATCCATATTATATTATTATGGTATTTTTCAAAATTATTATTAAATATAATTTATGTATGTAGTATGAAACCTGTTACTCTCGGGTAAGGTTCGAGTTCTTATAAAAA
>JAIPRL010012703.1:0-11678 GCA_025469235.1 Pemphigus obesinymphae | reverse complement strand
TATCTATTCGTAGTGTGGTATTTTCAGATTTTAACTCTGCCAACTGGGAAGAAAGTTGGTCAACACTGGTTTTCAACTCATTAAATTTAGAGTTTAAGGTTTGGCATAGATTTTTACATTGGGCCAATGTATACGCAAATTGCGCAGTGTTTTGTGTATTAGATCTGTCAGGCGCATATCAACAATTGGAGCTATCATCAAATTCTAGAGAGTATTTGACAATAAATACTTTTAAAGGATTGTTTAGGTATACGCGACTAACATTTGATGTGGCTATAGCTGTGCTCCTGCAATTTTTCAGTCAACTATGGACTAGATACTATTAGGGTTAAAAAATGTGTTTTGTTATTTAAATGATATATTGATTGGAGAGCAAGATGTAGTCAAATGTAAAGAAAAATTAGAGTCAGTATTAGAAAGGTTAAAGGAGTATGAGTTTCAGTATAGACCAAGTAAACAAATGGTTCACGTATAGATGTTTTAAGTAGATTGCCATTAGAAACGGGTACTGACACCATCCATATATTTTCGTATTCAGTTAAAAGTTATAAAAACGCATTTAGATTTTTTTTTTAACGTGAATTTTTTTGTATAATATAATTTAAAAATGATGTTATATATTATTTAGTTTTTAATTTTTCAATTTTTTTTCAATTATTGGTAGGTACCTATTATTATAATATTTTTATATTTATATAGGTATATAATTAAATTTTTTTTAAATTTATATTGTATAATAGGTATTTTAACTCTAAATATAACTAAAACTCAATTGAAAAAGTTCTTTATTTATATTGATGGATATCTTGGTAGGATTCTCATAGAGATGATAATATTTTATAATAATGATTATTTATAATACATATTGCATAAGTAACTAAAAAACGGTTAAAAACAAAATTACATAAAATTTACGAACATTTCTTTACTTGTAAAATTCATATCACACAATATCAAAAAATATCTATTGTTAATAACAATTTGTTATATACCTATTATACCACTCATATTATGATCATATTCATATATTTTGTATATTTTATCAAGATTATTCGATAAAAAAAAATTATTGGTAAAGTTTACGTGAACAAATAAAAATTATATGTAAGTACCACCTACATATTCGCAAGGCTGGGCAAGTTAACGAATTTTTTTAACTCAATAAGTTTAGTTAGTTTAAAAATATATTAATTTAAGTTCAAATTGTCTTATATTTTTTTATTAACTTTATAAGTTAAAATTCAATTTTGAAAAACATAGTAACTTACCTAGTTATAAGTTAAAATTTGTAATTAACAATAAAAAAATTATAAAATACCTCTCATCTGCTAGTTGCTACAATACTTATATTTTTGTTTTCACCACTAATATTATTATTAAACAGACAGTAGGTATTATATAATTATATTATTAAATATATTTAAAATATTGGATAAACACAGTTAACTAAAAATATAGACCAACACGAAAATATCGACAGTTTCGAAACAAAAACTAAACTGGCCTGTATTACATAAGCCAATAAAACGATAATTTACTAAAATTGACCTCATATCTTCGTGTACCCATCTTAATTTTGACTTATCATGATTGGAAATTTCCCAAAATAACAATATTATATGACATCTAAATATTACAATAATAATGCGAAGATAATGAGAGCCACGTACCACAGTAATATTATACTCTTCATAATATAGGTAATTCTATTTATATATAAAGTATAAAGGGTAATATAATAATATATACTTATCTAAATAGTAGAATTATTAAAATTTCCTATACTTAAAACTTAAAATCTCATACAAAAATTTAGATAGTTTTGTATAAAGTTAACATTTATTAAAGTTAACAAGTTTTCAAAAAAGTGACTTATTAAGTTAAAAGTTAGTTTTAAAAAAGCCGGTCAGTAGAGGGTGGAAGCACTTCGCTCGTTGGGTATCAGTAGGGATTGATACACTTTGCTACTGGACAGGGTACTCTTGGTGGATGTATTGCATTTGAAAGCAATGATAAATCATTGCATTCAATAAAACGAATCTGAGCGTAGCTTCGGTGTAGTATACACAACTCTTAAGAGGCCGCAACACCAACGAAAAATCGACCTAAAAGCGTGACAAATCTGTGAGACTTTGAAAAGTCGGATTTCAATTCTGAAAACTGTTTTGAATTCATCAATTTGTCTTCAAGGGATCGATCGAGGCGTTTATTTTAATTTTATTTTTTAGTCGTGTTTTTTATTATTAAAAATCACAATTTTTAAACATTGATTATATTTTAATCTGAAATAATAAAGAAAAATACTTCGATCGATCTCTAGAAGACAGGCCAACACATTCAAATATGTTTACAGATTATAAATCCGACTTTCCGAAATTCCACAATTTTGTCAAGCTTATTAGTCTTTTAGGTGGAAATTTCGTGATTACACAACAATAAAAATGATACGGGTACGGGGCTATTTTTAGATTAATTTTAAAATGTATATAAATATTTCTAAATTGTTAGATTTTTATTTTTCATAATATTTCTTAAAAATTGCCTATATAGAACTCCTTAAAAATCGCAGGTGTTGCGGCCTCTTAATATTAATTATTTAACATTTAATTAAATTAATGCACAACTAACGTTATATTAAATTTGTTCAGGTCTTAAAATATCATTTTACCAACTATTTGGACTTAAATACCTCAAAATTGATCATTTTGTCGAAAAAATGAAAACGACTATAAAAAAAAATTGTGACTACGGATTTTTGAGATTTTTTAATTTAGTTAGAGTAACGTATATATAACGCTATATAAAATATTCAGGTCTTAAAACCCAAAATTACCCCTTTTAGAACTTAGAAACCTCGAAAACTAAAATGTCTATAAATAGCCCAAACCCAAAATTGCAAAAAAAAAATTAAAGAATTAATCAACGTAAATATATTACAAAATTAAATATTGGATAGAAATTTCAAGATTTTCAAGTCATTATTTTCGAAATTACGAAGAAATGAAAAATCTCGATTTGACGAAACCGTATATGTATTTGCCGTTTTTTCATAAATTCTTGGTAGTTTTTCCTTACGCATTAAAAAACTATTGAGAAAATTGAAAAATGACCTGCTTAAAGTACCAACTAGATAACATTTCCTACAAGAAACCATGTAAGCATGTAAAGATCGGAGCACTCCTTCTGGTAGTAAATTTGTTAACAGAAAAAAAAAAATAAAAAAATAAACATCATTGTAAAACCACTAGCTCCCTCGCTACGCTCAGAATCTAAAAGAAACACGTTAAGTAACCTTATTAAAATTAACTTAATTTTAATTTTTAACTCGTTAATACCCAGTCTTGCATATTCGTACAAGTGTAGTTTTACCGATAAATTATGGACAAGCAGATATAATTTCATGAAAAATCATAAAAAGTAATTAGAATTAGAAATTTTTCTTAGACGTAAATTTTGAAACTAAAACAAGCATAATATTATTTTGTGTTTACACTCAGGTACTTACATAGTACATATCCCACATTATGATAAATGGACCGCCATTCCATCATCTTGTCAATTGTTTTTACGATGTATCCAGACCAATGATATTTTCCTCGTTTCCATATTCCCGGTGCATTTTGTACAATTAAAAAATACATTTATGCATAAATTATTCTCATACAATTATTTAAAACGTTTACGTACTTTGTACACGTAGAATATATATGGTAACTATATTTTTGTATAAGTCGTAGTAAGATCGTCTGACTTGTTTTTGCGTTGTTTCTATATGTAAGTATACATATAATTCCTTTAAATATATATAAAAATAAAATTAATTTATTAAAGTAATTTGTAAGTGGTTAACTAATAATTGATATAACAATCATTGAGTTCAAGACTGCAGCAAAAAAACAAAATAAACGTTTTTACTATAACGAATATAAAACAGAAAGTATATTCGTCATTCAAAGTTAAACAAATATACCTCTATCTATATCCATCGAACAATTGTTTAACTAATTTTCTTTATTCAACTGTAATAATACAATGAATGATGTATAGAATGATTTTATTACAATTTGTATAAGTTTTGCAGCCTTGATCGGTTTATATTTATTTACATAAACATATTATTTAAAATAATAACAAATACCTACTCATAAATATTAATAAAGACTAGTAAAATAATAAAATAAATATATTTACATAGAATCAAATTAAACGTTTACCATTAAAAACATCGATGAAATACACATAGATGAGTTAGCAGCGATGAAAAACAGCGATGCCAGTGTCCACGGATGTTTTTTTACTTGTTCTTATTTTACTAATTATTATAATATTCATTATATATATATAATATATACAGTGGCGTACCGATAGGGTTGTATGACGAGCAATGGGCCACAAGTCCACGACTCTAGAGGGCCTATCAAGAATAAATACAGTATATAGTCACTCGATAATTCAAACCTCGATAATTCGAAAAACTCCATAAATCGAACTAAACGCTAAGTCCCCTGAGAAAACCTCTATGATTAGAAAAAAATATATGTATTCCGGTCTCCTCGATAATTCGAAATGTCTGTCGGCGAGGCACACTCTACAATTCGAATTTTTTTTCCACAAACCTCTCTATAATTCGAATTTCTTTAAACGCGATTATATGTAAGTGTACGACGATGGTTAAATATTATCGTAGTTATATATAAAATAACAGATTTCTTTAATAATATGTAAAATATAATTATACTGTATTTATAATAAGTAAATGTCATAAAATAAACGTAATATTTTTCACTTCTCTTTAATTCGAATTAATTTTTTTTCCCTCGATTATTCGAACACTCGGTAAATCGAAAATCTCAATAAATCGAATTTTTAACTGGGTCCCCTGAATTTCCAATTATCGAGTGACTACTGTATTGTAAATTTAAAAACAAATCACCATTATAGCGAAATTTATAATTCTCTTTAAAAAAATGTATATTCTTGTAAAATTTAATTAATTTAATGACTGTCACGATTATATTTACTATTTTATTTACCAAACCGTCGACGTTGGCTATATTATTATATAATAATGTTGTAGAACGGAAATAACAATGAAGTGGATCGCAATCGCTTGTCTTTAAAACCGAGCGTATACATTTATATTTCATATTTAGATACTAGATTAGAACTATTCTACAAAAAAGTGACGTCGTTATTACTCGATGTTCTTTTAATTTATTTTGTTATTAGTCAATGACGTGTCGTTAATCGTTGACCGATTTTGTTTTCACACTCTGCTGTAAATCAGTGACTCGTATTCGTTTATTGTGACCATGTAGAAAAAAGTACCTAGTGGCTATGAAAAGCGTAAGAAAAAAATGGAAGAACAAGAAAAATTATTAAAATTGCCTAAAATTAGTGGTTTTTTTTTCTAGTACCAATCCTCATGAAAATAAAAGTGAAATAATAATTAAAAATGTTAATACCGACGTTAATAATAAACCAAGTGTTGAACTTAGTTCTACTGTTAGTGAAAAAAATTAAGTATTCACCCCAGAAATTTTATCATGCTGTTCATATAAAAGTACGAATCAAAATAAATCTTTTGATATTATTCTTAAAAATATTATTAAAACTTCTTCTAATCCGACGGATATTAGATATTTTAAAGAAATCGTGTTTTAGATACTCAAACTAAACGGTTCATAATTGAAAATGGGCATAGTAGACCTATATAACTAAAGGGCCTTTTGCTAAAAATGCAGGCGGTAGATCTTTTTCAGAAAAGTATTATTTTACAGTGTCCAAATCCGGTTTAAAAATCGAACGTTCGGGGCTATGTTATTCGATTATACTTCAAAAAGCGTATTGTAGGTCGTAATGGCTATTTGGAGATCGCTTTCAATAAATTTAGACTACAAGTTATTGTGATTGGAAACACATAGGTAGTAGATGGCATTGAAAGACACGAGTAATCACACGTTCACTGCTTATATTTCCTGTTTAGTATATGAAAAATAGTTTTTAAATAAAACATTAAACTAAGAATTAGAATAGAGTATAAAAAAAAAAAAAATTATTTTGGCATCTGGTTTTAGAGAGAATTTTAAATATTATACTCTTACATTAGTTATGCGAAGCTTCTTTTTGCGGCCACAGAGAAAAGCTCAGTAGTGGAAAAGGATAAAATGGTAATTTTATTTGTTTTATTGAGCTACTTACAAAATACGATCCAGTACCAGAAAAAGTTATCAATCAGGGTAATAATAAAATAAACTACTGTAGCCCTAAAATTCAGAATGAACTAATTTAAACTAATTAATTTCAAATAAAGTCAAAAACGAGTTTTGCTACCTAAATTTAGTCAAGATGATAAATTTAAACGGGTCATTTTTCGACTTTTTATAATTTATACACATATACACAATTTATACAATTAGACAATAGATAGGTAGGTACCTAACTATGTATAAATTGTATTGTTTTTCATATAATTTCATTGATTAATTACCTATATTTTTAGTTAGCAATACTATATAATAATAGTATATTATACATACCTACCTATGGGTAGGTACCTGTTTAATAATTTAAAAATGATGAACATTCGAATTTTTGTATAATATCAGATATTTGAAAATCGTTCAATATATCAAACACAAATAAATCGGCCATAACTAATTTAGTATTCGATATAATATTTACTTACACGTAAAAACTAGCTAACTATCAATAGGTATCTACTATACGAGAAACACATATAAATTAATACATTTAATCTAATAATTAGGTTGAAAAAACTAAAAAATATTGTTACTAGAACTACATTATATAGTTGAATATACTTTCCAAGTTTGTGTACAATTATATATCAAATCTAATGATTAGATTGATACAACTATACCTAACTATATTTCTGGGACAATTTACGAATAAAAATTGTTAACAGTATTATATAGTTAAAATAAACACAACTACATTAACTATATATATTTAGTACGACTAACCATGTTATAAAATAGTCTGTACAGCTACCATGGTTTATGGGCGTTAAACCATTTAAATGTATTTTGCAACTATTTTTTTTCCGCGATATTATATGTATATAAATACAGTTTAGAATTAATTGATTGAAAACTAGAAGTATTAGGAGTTAAGTATTGATAAATATAAATGAAATTTTAAAACAATTTGAATATACTTTTATACTTAAATACATTTAAGTGGTTCGGAATGTTAAATATTTAATTATAGCTGTCTATATTAATATTATTCTACTGTATTATCTCACATTTACTTATAAATAATAACGAAAATACGCCACACAATTTATTTTAATAGGTACCTAGGTACCTATATTGAAATTTAAAAAATAGTATAGACATGATTTTTTTGTACATAAATACTTACATTGGTTTTTCACATCGCATCGAATCAGGATAAGCTCAGATATTCAATAGTTTCCATTATACCCGAAAAAATTAATTAAACCATGAAGTTTTTGGTTGGCACTGAAAATAACAAAATAGTTGTTGAAGTAATGTACGTATAGTTAAAAGTTCATTATTTTATGTTTGTTTTTATTTATAATAATTGATATTATATATGGATACTAGATACTCACGATTTTTAACCAAATGTAATGATCGGATGATTTATAAATGAGTAAAAAATTATTATTATTATTTAATAAGTTATATTAATGAACAAATGCATAGAATTTCTGAAATATATTCAACGTTTAGATTGTCAACGATCGTTTATGATAGATATCCAAAGACATAATATTATGTTCTATGCCATAGAGTAACCGCAGCATAGACATTGTAATTTTGTATTTTATTAGGTAGGTATCTATATTTTATATCATACGTAGGTATAACTACAAATTAAAGACCCCCTCAGAAATTTGTTCAACATTTGATAGATAAATTTTTATGTAAACTAGTTCTTATGAAAACACTTTAAATGACATAATTATTAAAATAAATATAGTTTTGAATACATAAGAAATTATATCACAAATAATTTAAATGGAAATATTAAATTTGATCTGTGATTTTTTCATTGGATAAAGGATTATATGCGTAGTAAAACAAAACTTTTCTAAAGTAAGAATCCCTAATTTTGATACAATATTATTAAATTTATAATCATTTTTATGTATAAGCCATGTTTAGTTTAAACCTAAAATTGACGAGTCACAGTTATTTCTTCTTCTTCTTCTTCTTCTTCTTCTTCTTCTTCTTCTTCTTCTTCTTCTCCTTCGCCCTCTCTCCCAAATATATGGGGTCGACCACCCTAGTCCTCAATTTTCACTGAACCCTATCTCCCGTATCCTCCTCACTCGTCACTCCTACCCTGACCTCAGTTCCTCTACACAAATTCCTTACTCTTGTACTTGTCCTTTCATGCATGTCCTCAATTACATTCACGTAGGTACAACTTATTAGTAACCTTTTCTTCATTAATATCCATTTCAAAATTTCTCTAGAAATCCTATCATACACCTTCTCTAGATTAATAAACACTATACACAACTTCCTCTTCTTTTCTCTGTACTTCTCTACTAACCATCTCCTTGAGTTGCCGCCCTATCTTATTATCTCTCTTATTCGTTGATATTATCTTTTTTACTTCTTTAGCCTATTGCCATGATTATTTATCCTCTGTCATACTAGCCCCCTACTCTCACCAATGTCTTATTTAATTAAATTATGTGTTATATACCCTGTGATGAGTCCGTATTTAATTATTGATGTCTGACCCACTGATTCACCGAGTAAGTAGGTACTTATACTATAGTTTTTATATCTTATAGTAATGAATTTAAAACCATCGGACTTCAGTAGTATTTTTCATAATTTGAATTAAATTTATATTGATACACATTCGGGTGAACTTTTATGCTGGGCACGCACTTGGATCGGCTGGGATCAAGCCGGTTCGGAAAAGTGGTTCAGCCGTGCATATAAACGTATCAATACGCTATTTACCTTCCTTTCGGAATATATTGTCTTTTGTATAATGTATTTTTATTATATCTTTATTTACTCTTTAATTACCTAATTTACTCTTCATTTAGATATAACTCAACAGTCTTCGATAATATAATTAAAATTTAAGAACCTAATAAAAAAGCTCAGTGTTATTTTGCTTTTTAGATATTGATAACTTTCAAATGATTTTTTTTTTCTAATTTATTTTCTATAATTTATTTATTTTTCATGTACTTATCAATAATTTAACTATTTTATATGATTTCACTGTAATAATACAATGAATAATTTAGAATGATTTTAGTAAAACTTTTCAATTTGTTTGATTTTTTGCAGTCTTGATCGGTTTACATTTATTTACTTAAAAATATAGTATATATTAATGCAAGTTGGAGCGTCTTATATAAAATATAAATGAAAAAAAATGACACCCAAAACATTCTTCATTGCAAAATAGAGATGTATTAGAATTTTACAATTATGATTATTTTATTTTTCTATGAACTTCGTATTTCGACTCAAACACTAATCCATTTTTCAGTAGGTAGGTATAGTCAATGTAATTAAGATGATAAATGTCATTTTTCGATTCTTTCAATAAACCTACATATAAAGAATAACCAAACCAAGATTAAATTTATTATTTCCTCATAATTTAAAATATTGTTTATTTTTTTTGTATGGTTATTAAAGCATACCTATTCTAATAATAAGTGTGAATTCAAAAACATGTCCAGATTTCCTCACTAACTGATATGACGTCTACACATCATAAATAATAGTTCAATGATGTACAAATAATATTCTTTACAAGGCGACGATCTAATTTTAAAGTTTTTTATGGAAAGTTCCAAAAGTCTAAATATTATATATTTTTCATCTTTTATTAATTTAAATTGTTTGTTAAAACAATTTTTAACATATATTTGTTACATCTATCAAAATATTTAACGGCACTTTTAATCCTTGAATTGGTGGTCCATCTACATTGAACATTTTAAATGTTAGTAACAACTGATTTTGATCATTTAAATTTTCAAAGTAATGACATTTTTTTCACATTCATTACAATTAAAATGGTTTAAACATTTGAATGCCAAATATCAGTGAATTTTTTTAGTAATTTTCACTGGGCGATAATCAAAAATTTATCAAAATATACTTATACACTAGGATAACCACCATGCGTCCCGTTTTTGAAGATTGCACCCCGTGTTGTCCCGAAAAACTTTAAACGGTTAAGTTTTTGACCAGCTTGTGTGGTCCCCATTTTGTTATCTACCATTTTTCTAAAAAAAAAAAATTGTGAGAAAATTGTTGATAACCTTTTTTTTAACATTTTCAAACCGATTTATGAAAATGTTGGTATAAAATTATTACGATATTCGCTAGTTTTTATTGTTTTCCCGTTTTTTAATTTTCAAATTATGGTCACCCTACTATACACTTATCAGATGGGAATTTTATGCTTGTACCTCATTGTTATTAAAAAGAAAATATATAAGTAATGGAAAAACTACGGAAGGGTATAATTATTACTAATAAGTTATAATATATAATATACCTAATATACAAAGGAAGATTATAGTTATACCTACTCGTAATTAAATTAATATTATTTTCTTAATCAACTTTTTTTTTTTCCAATTGAATTAAATTGATATCATATTTGGTACTAATTTACCGTCTGTGAAATAATTATTTCTCATTTTATAACAAATTCTCCATTATTTTCCGTAGTTTTTATATACATCTAAAAAAAACTACTGAGAAAATCGAAAAACTACTTCTCTAAAATGCCAACCATAAAATTAATTTTCTATCAGAAAACTCTTTATTATAGCCAAAAATGTCTACTCTTCTACTTTTATCTGAAAAAGTGTATACCTACATATCTATAGTACCTACACTATATTATTATAAATATACATAAAAATATGAAAAAAAAACATAATAAAATCAATACATTTCTCGCTATACACTCAAAGTCTAAAACAGGTATATGTATCTATCGTATTCAAAAAATATGTTTTATATGAAAGTTATATAGCCCCTTGTCGCATAGGTTAAGGTGCCTTTTTTCCAAATTTTTTTGTGAATTACCGAAAATCGGTAAAAGCTATTTTAATTTTATCACGTCAATATTATGCTACAGTAAATATTTTGTGCAAATTTTAAATCTCTTGTAAGTATTAATTTTTTCCGATTTATAACAATAATTTTGGGTAGGTATATGGTATATATTTACGCTTAAATATATATCTTTTAAATTTCTTTTACATTTTGTAAAATCAAGAAATTTCTCTCTCTGCTCTGCAGAATCTATAATTGACTAATATGCTTTTTATAATTCTTATAAGTAAAAAAGCCGGTCAGTAGGTTGTGGAAGCACTTCGCTCGTCGGGTGTCAGTATTGGTGGATGCACGGATGCACTTCGCTACTGGGCAGGGTACATTTGGTGGATGTATTGAATTTGAAAGCAATGATAAATCATTGCATTCAATAAAACGATTCTGAGCGTAGCTTCGCAGTAGTATACATAACTCATATCATTTTTTTTTTCTAGGGATCAATCGAGGCTGTTATTTTTATTTTATTTTTTAGTCGTGTTATTCATCATTGAAAATCACAATTTTTGCCCAGGTCTTAAAATCTCATTTTACCAACTATTTGGGCTTAAATACCTCAAAATTGATAAT
>JAIPRL010012702.1:0-11678 GCA_025469235.1 Pemphigus obesinymphae | reverse complement strand
CAAATGAAAATCTTCGACAGTCACTACGTCTTCCAACCATCCAACAACTCATCAAAAACCACTCCAAACTCACCTTCCACAAAAATGAATCGTCTAAATATAACCACATACGGAACCTTGGCCGTCTTCTTCCTTCCTTCACAAACCACAAACTCATGCGACCTTTCGATTGGTCTAAAATTTAAACTATATTGAAAATCCATATCCAACCCCATATGAAACACCTTATCATAGGCTTACGCCTGATATAAGGAAACAGGCCAAAAGGCCCACCAACCATGCTATGCTATGCTATGCTTTTGTGGCCCTAGCTCATAGTTTTTAGTTGCAGTTAGTGATAGATATAGTTATATATTATCTGATATATATACCTATGTCATATTGCTATTCCTCAGTGCAGCCGTGAAACCATCGACCACGTCGAACCGCCACTCATTCGAGATATATCGCCATCCGGATGAAAATTGCTCCGCATACGATAAACTACTTCGTCTTTACAGCCGGCCCCTGGCCGAAGTAAGTAGCACTCGCGCGGCCGCAGCAAGACCCATCACGGGCAGACTTGCACGGCCATCCAATTGCTCCCAGCGTACATCCCCACAACATCTTGCCATAGGCCCAAAACCTTATTAGAAATCGAACCAGCGGTAACCCAATCCCAACCTCCTTCTATACTATCCGACCCCATCATGGGGAAAAATAGCAAACGCAACCTCCAAAGCAGAAACCTACCTAGGAATAAATTCCAGAAAAACGGAGAGGGCTGTATTCCCCCAACGAAAATTCAAACCACTACTTCAACTTCTGAATCGTCATCAGACAACGAATCCCCAGACACCTCCGACATGGAACTGGAACAAACATTAGACACCAACATATCCAACCAAACCTTAGACGCAAATAATCTGACCACAAACTCCAAAAACAACCCAAGGCCCCCCCCTCCAATTATTATGAAATCAGGCGACTGGCGAAAAATAGCCCCAAAACTATTTGAAGCTCTCTCAGCCTCTCCCGACACCCTAAAAGCCAAGTTGTCAACCGACGGTAACGTCTCTATCAAAGCCTCATCCATCGACCTCTTCAGATCAGCCCAAAAATTCCTCCATGAGAACAACGCCTCATTCCATACCTTCAACCTACCAGAAGACCGTACCCTTAAAGTCGTTCTCCGAGGTATTCCCTCTGACATTGCTGAAGAGGAAGTCAAGCAGGAACTCGAAAACTGCGGTTTTGAACCCACAATAATCAGACGTTTCGGAACAAAGGATAGACCCATGCCCATCTGTATGGCCATCATCAAAAAATCTCCAGGAGCCTCCGAAATATACAACCTAACCAATATGTTTTGTATGTCAATCAAAGTCGAATCATTCATTAAAACTGGACCATCACAATGCTATCTATGTCAACGTTTCGGCCACGGCTTCAGCACATGCTCCCACCCCCTTAGATGCGTTAAATGCAGTGGCCAACACACAGCCAAAGATTGCACCAAAGACTCAACCAAAACCCCATCCTGCTGTAACTGCGGCGGTGACCACACAGCCAACTACAGAGGATGCCCATACTACAAACACGTCCTCGAAACAACCACAGCACCAAAAACAAAAACTCTGCCCCCATCCAACACCAACACTAAAACAAGCTCCATACAACAACCATACCCACCTCAAACAAAAACCTACGCCTCAGTCTTAAACTCCTCCATCACCGATCAACCCGCTACAACATCGCCATCAGCCCAAAAATCATTTAGCCTAGCCCAAATTCTAGAACTACTCAAAAACCTTCTAGAATCACTTAAATCAGCCGGAAACTCCAAAGACACCGCAATCACAATAACAAGCTCCTTCATATCACTTCTCACTCAAAATGACTAATCAAACATTCTTAAAAATACTGTTCTGGAATGCTAACGGCATCCAAAACAAAATTGACGAGCTACAAACCCTAGCAAACAAATTAAATATCGATATAATCCTAATAGGCGAAACAAAAATAAATCCAAAAACAAACCTTAAAATCAAAAACTACCATACCTACAGAACAGACTCTGATACCCCCATGGGCAACCACTACCACGGAGGAACAGCCGTACTCGTCCACCGACGCATGGCCCACAGCTATACTGACCTAAAAACCACCTTCCAGTCAACAACAGTAATTATCTCAACCGATCTCCACCAAATACGTATCTCATCAGTATACAAAAGTCCCAGGATTCCCCTAGACCCTCAAGATCTTAATAAACTCACAAACGGTAGTGACTGGTACATAGTGGCGGGCGACCTGAACGCCAAACATCCACTCTGGCATAGTCGCTGCACAAACCCAGCAGGAAACACTCTATACAACCACGCCCAAAATCAAGACTACACAATAATAGCACCAGAAACTCCAACCTACTACTCTCACACGCCCGGTATCAGACCGGACGTCCTAGACATAGCCATAACCAAACTTCCCCTTCAAACAACTCAAATCTCCAACTTAAACGCTCTCTCTTTAGACCACAACCCTATTCTACTAACTATCTCGGACTCACCCATCACCACTTCACCCCCACAAAACAATACCCGCATAAATTGGAAAAAATTCCCTTCTAATCTAAACGAAAACATCCAGAATTACAACCCTAAAGTCGACTCAAAAGAAAACATTGACGCTACAATCAGCCAATTCACAAACCAAATCCAATTAGCAGTATCAAAAAGCATATACAAAACCCCCCCTCGCCACCTACATCGCGATATCCCCACAGAGATATCCAACGAAATCACGGCGAAAAATCGCCTTCGCCGTCTGTGGCAAACCACACGAGACCCCGCTATCAAGAGACGCCTTAATAACAAAACTGCCTATATAAAAACACTACTCCAATCTCACAGGCGAGAAGACTGGGAAAAATTCTTAGACACCCTCGACCCTTTCAACAACTCAATCTACGAACTAAACCGCAGTCTCCTAAATCAAAAACCAGCAACTCGCCCCCTAAACGGCCCCAACGGACTGATATTTTCAGCCTCAGAGAAAGCCGAAATTTTTGCAGACACATACGACAACCAATTCCAACCAATCACGGGTCCCGAACTACACGAAGTAAACCAAACAATAAATTACATCAGATCTGCAAATCAATGTTTTAAATCAATTTTCTGACGAATTTGAAAAAGATGAATTGACAGATAACGATTTGAATGATTCAAGAATTGAACAGTATCTAAAAAACATAATGGAAATAAGTTTATCAAATTCTAAAATTAATGGAGATCGGTTAAACGCATATTATGCGCCTGATTTTTGCACTAATATTTTGAGAATAAGTAAACAATTTCCATTATGGACAAATGTAATGAGACAATTTTTCCAATCACCTTATTCTACAGCTACATCAGCTTCTGTAGAAAGTGATTTTGCTGAACTTAAAAATAATATCTTGAAATATGATTCGAAGCCCATGTCAGCTGACAGATTTGTCATAACACATTTAAATAGCCTTGAAAGTTCAATAAAATTGGCAAAAAGTGATCAACTTACAAATAAGAACAGTAATATAATATCTAACCATGATCTCAACGTGAATGAAAACAATTATAAAATTCCTGAATGTATTAGCTCTGACTTTCAAAATTGTAAAACTTCATCAGATGTGATGAATCCGAAATCATTAATTACGGATGTTATTGATTCAATAACAAGTGAAAATAAAAGCTGTCCTAATATCAGTAGCCTTGGCTCTAGTACTGACTACTTTTCTTCTTTATCTCCGTCGTCAGATGACAATTGTGACACTTTAAACAATGAAGAAACATGGAGAGGCTTTAGAAATGAGCCTACAGGACCACTTATTAAATCGGCTACTAAATCTAAAAAAATAAATTTCAAATATACAAATGTATGTCCAGAAATTGATAGAATACTACATAGTTCAAGAATGAGGTCACATAAAAAAACATTAATATTAAATGGAAATATTTCCAGCCAATGCAAAATAAAAGGACAAACATATATTGCAACAAACACATGTCCTTTTGATGCAATCGTTGTGGGCATAAGTGTTGCCTGTAATGATAACCCAACTTATAAAAATTATATTATGAATACAGCAAATGAATTATTATTATTTTCTAAAGATCTAGCATTTTATAGAGCAACTAAATTGTTATATAATACTCGAATTGAGCTATTGAAAAAACATTTTAAAGTAATTTCATTATACCCAAAGGTAAACACAATTAATTATGAGTGTAATGTCACCAAAATTGTTGAAGCATTTTTAAAAGATGAGCCAAGTGCAGTAGAGAACATAAGATGTACAAACTGTGAAAAAAGTACAAAAAATTCAACTACTATAATACTGCGTTTCAGTAATGGATTGAATAATCTTGAAGAACTTTTAGAACATTATTTAAAAATTAAAGAAAATATGTGTTATGAATGCAAAGACACAAAATTGTCTACTAAAGTATTAAATCAACACATTTTTATTGAAACAGATTTACCAAATATGGCAGTGCCATTAAAAGATGTTCCAACAATAATAAATAAAAAGTAATTATTGTATTTTATATTAAAATGATTCATGATAAATTCTTATTTCAGTATTTTCCTTAATTTTGCTATATATGATACATATATATACATAAATAATATATATACATATATAATCATGATCATAATTTTAATTATTATTATGTATTTTTTTTTCACAGGTTCATTTTAGTAGCTATTGTAAATTACATACCGGGTCATTACATTAAATATATAAAAAGAGTATCAAAGCGTATTTGGGAGATTCATAATGACCTCTCTAAAAAAATAATGATTGCCAAATCGGAAAATATTATTCTACATCCACATATTTTAATGTATATACAAATGTAGGACTTTTTTAATAGTATATAACCTAATTTATTTTATATACTACAGTGATTATTTTAATAAACGTTAGAACATTTACAATAAATATAATATAATATTGAGTATTTTTATTTCAAATAAAATACTTAACTAATATTTTTTTTACAGGCAAATATCACATCTCTATTATTTTATTTAATATTTTATTATATTATTATTATATTATCTCAGATATAATTTTAGAAGGTAAGGAAATTCATTAAATGTATTAATCAGAATCAAATGACACATAGGTATCTAATATTTGATGAGGTAGGTATATCTTAACGTTTTTCATCCAACCGCTATACGTACACCAGTGAGTTTTAGTAACAATTACATTTGATATTAATATCTAAAGAATTGATTACAATGGCTTGCCAGAGTTTCTTATAAACACTATCAAAATTATTTGTATGAACAAGAAAACATAAAAATGCAGAATGAAAAACACAAAGAAGAAGAAAAATTAAAAAAGATTGCAGAATCTGCAATTCAATTAAAGTTGAAAAATGAACAAAAAGCAATTAAAGACATTGAAAATAGTTTAAAAAAAAAGAGAGAACAAGAAACTACAAAACGAAGCGCTGCAGATAAATTATTTTCTGAAGCTAACAAAAGATTAAAAACGGCTTTAGAAAATAAAAACCTTAAAGAGGAAGAATTGGCACATGCAATGTTTAAAGGTGTGAGAAAAGTAAGGCAGGAAGAAGAGGTAAACAAAAAAAAGGCTAATGCTATACAAATAGCAACTAACAAAAATAAATCATCTTTACTAAAGTATATTGATAAAAACAAGAAAAATAACCGAGTTCCTATTATTTCCTATATATATATAATGTCTTTTTTTTATTAAATTATTTTTGACTTAATATTATAATAAAATTTAATAAAACTAAGAAGTAATAATTATGTTTACAGTGTATTGAAAATGTAAAAAGTATATTACAATGTTATATAGTTTATTAAAAAAAAAATACATATATAGGTATTGTCATATTAGTTTATTTTTTGCACAATTATTATTTGTCACTTTTCTCACTTAATTTTATAATTTTATCACTTATTCCTTTTATGCTATCTACTTGTAGCGCTGATATAGGTATATATAAATATATATATATATATATAATACCTACCTATATAATAACTAAACATTTGCCTATAACTACCTATACTATACAAATATACAATTGGTAACTCTAAATGTATATCTCACACAAGCGCAAAGCCGTACAAAGAATAAATAATAAATTGCCTATATAATACTCCTTAACAAAGTTAAAGGAGACCCTTAATAAAATGACTTTATACATAACTTTTTTTATTTATAGAACACTTCTTCATAAAATCATGATATACTAACATAGGCACCTCCATAGTTGGGGGGGGGGCGGGGGCATTGAAGAATTAGCCTGTCCTACTAATTATTTTCTCCAGTTCAATCCATGGCATTCACATAATTTACAAAATACATTAAACATTCCTTTTTCGGAAGAGTTATGTACCTTATCAATACAAACCAAACGCTCCAAAACTTCTCCTTCATCAGAACAATATTGTAAAACAAAAGCAAATGAATTCAATAGTTCATTCATTGTAAATTGTAGCTATGGCGATCACAATAGCAATATTATTAGCATAATATTGTATATTATTTTATATTTGTATTTACTAATTTTTATATATACGATAACACGATATACCTATTAACTCTCATTGTACAAAACTACTGAACCCTGATGGCTGACCCTACCACCTACATCGAATTTTTTATATATTTCATTATATATATTCGACCTATTTTATAAACGTTCCAACATTTATATTATAAACCATAACTTTTTTTCATTTAACCTGGCATAAATTGAGTTATCAGTGCATTGTGAAGTACAATCAGTTTAGTAATTCAATATGTTATGCTTCATTAATAATTATAAATTATTATATATTTTATAATTTATAAAATAAATTGTATTTTATAAGATATAATGTTACATATATTATTATATTATTATACCTATACTTAATATGAACAATATTAGTAAATAAAATAATAAATGGATAAATTGAAAAGGGTATCTTCATTGATTCCATTCACATTTTATCTTTAATAAATAATATATTATACACACAGGTACAACACCAACACATAACATATAACATGCATTATGGACACTAATAATTGGCAATTGGCATTAATACATATCTACATGACAATTGACATTAGAAGTTAAAACACAGGTAGTTCAGCAGCCGTACACCATTTAAAACATAAATAAATAGTAACTAATTAAATTAAAAATAACATTTATTTAAATAAACATACCTCAGCATAATCATTTAAAGAATTTTAATTTACAAATTTAAATTAATCTTTAACTATGGTAGAAACAGAAGAATTTGTTGTATTTATACTGTTTTCAATCTGAGTAGATTTATTTTCCTAAAAAATATAGTACCTTAATAATATATTACTGCAATGGTTAAATAAACTTGTTACACTCAGTATATTTATTTTGAATACAACCAGTGAAATCTGTGGTTCATTATAATTTAGAGTGAAAAGAGTAAACACTGGCTATGTGCCTGTGTATATATATAATATGTGTAGGTCTATTACAATAAAAGCTGTGCCTTATAAGTACCTAATCAATAAAGTTGTTACCAAGTCATCATTAAGGTCCGGATTTGTATGCACTACAAAATGTAAAAATAAATACTCTTTTCAAACCATGAAATAATTTATCAAATTAAAAAAAAAAAAATTGTATTTAAATTGGTTTGATTAAATCCTTTTTTTAAATCGTTATTCAGTCAAATAGAAATAAACTACCTATTTAACAATAAAAAAATATTTTTAAATATTAAAATATTATTTTCATTGTACTTATAAGTATAAAACATTAACATTTAATATTTGCATTAGCACATTAACGAAAATATGAATATATAATAATTATTATTCATTATATATATTGATCAAAATAGCAACACAATACCTAATTAATATGTATTAAAACAATTTTAATATGAGTAAATAAATAAAATATAGGTACAAACTAAAAAAAAAACTTTGCTAAATAATTGTAATTATAAAAAATTATTGCAATATCATTTCCCATAAAAGATTTAATAATTTTGTGTAGCTATTGGGTCGTTTTTCATGTTATTTTGTATCGTCTGCATCCATTTTAAAGTATAATTAGGTCTAGATCATGAAGTTACACACACTAACAATCATTTATTGCTCACACACTCACACGGCTAATATGATTGTGTATTTTTAAGTATGTATACAAAACTCCCTAGAAACTGACCACTTTCAACACAAAAAGATAAAATCGTTAATTTCAAAACAGGGTTCTAGTGCGGTACACTAATAAGGTTTGTTCAAAAGTACACTCGATTTTAGCGGGTTGGTTAGCCTGTTTGGAGAATATAAGTTGCCTGTCTATGTGTATGCCAAGGTATTTGACCGAATGTGCCCATTTCAACCTTTGGTTCTGAAGGGTGATTGGAGTGGTATCTTGGGTGGATTTGTGCGAGAACAAGATGGTTTGGGTATTGAGCGGGTTTATGAAGATCTTCCACTCTTCTAGACAGGGCACTAGTTTTTCGAGATGTTGTTGAAGTATTTTTTATCGCGTATATCAAAGTGTCATGCGCAAATAGAGCTGCCTTGGTGTTAGGATGTGTTGCGGACACACAATATACAATATACTAAAGTCGGTAAACTGAAGGTGGTATATTTATTGAACGATACAATTTATACAAGATTTACAATACTGCATAAGCAGTTTACAATAGTCAAGAGTTCTGCGTTGATTCGGTCGTAAATACGGGCGAACTGAACCGTGTGTGGTGGTTCGGATTGATTCTTTAAGGGTGTGTAGGCGGGAGGAGTTGCGCATTGTGAGGTTTGATGCAAATGGAATTGAGTTTGTGATTGTCCTTAGTGTGATGTTTTGGATCCTTTCAAGTGCTATCCAGTTTGAATTGGATAATAATGAGCCCCAGGCTTGTCCTGCGTATGTCGCTAGGGTTTAATGTATATTTGGTATATTTGAATTTTGGACTTTGTTGGTATGGGACTGCGTCTGTTAGGAATGGGATATAGTACGCCTCTTATTTTGGTGCATCGTGAGATAACCGCTTTTGTGTGTGCACCGTAGGAGAGGTTGTTGTCAAGGATGACACTGAGATATTTCGGTTGATTGGACCAGTTTAGTTGTTGGGCTTGAATTTTGATTTTTGGGAGGTTTGTTGAAGATGATTGCCGTGGTCTTATTAGGGTTTATTGAGAGACGCCATTTTTAAAACCACTCGGAGGCCATGTCAATTTGTTTTTGGAGGGTAAAAATTGCTCGTCTAGGGTTTTTTGAGGAGGAGTGGAAGAACGTATCGTCTGCAAAAAAGGCTAGATGGGCACCGGGGCGTACTGGTATGTCGTTTGTGAATATTAGGTATAGCATTGGCGAAAGACAGGAGCCTTGAGAAACTCCTGCGATTATTGGTCTGCTGCTAGAAAGGGAGTTTTCGGTCTTGACTCTAAATGAACGGTTTGATAGGAATGACTTTATTATGGAGATCAGGTGGAGGGGTGTATTAATTTGTAATAGCTTATGGAGTAGGCCCTCGTGCCATAATCTATCGGAAGCCTTTTCTATGTCAAAAAAGATGGCTGCAGTTTTTCCCCCTGTTTGCAGTATTTGAGATGAGATGGTCAATTAGTTGTAGAAGCTGGTTTGGAGGTTGAGTGATCATGTCTGAAGGTTTGTTGTTCTTTTCTGATGTATGGGTCTATGACAGGTTTTAGTTTGGAGAGAATGATTTTTTCTAATAGTTTGGATAACGATGAGAGTAGAGCGATAGGGTGGTAATTGGCTGGCTGAGAGTGGTCTTTGTCTGGTTTGGGTATAGTGATAATTAACGCTTCTTTCCGGTGGGGTGGGAAATAGCTGATGCGTAGGAAGCCGTCAAATATGTTGATGAAAGTGAGTATAGTACTTTTCGGGGCGTTTGTGATGAGGTCGGCTCCTGGAGCTTTTTGTTTCGGAAGGTTCTTGATAAGAAGTTCTATTGTTCCGGGTGTTGTAAAATCCGTGTTCTTTGTTGTTGTGTTTTCGATTGTTGTGAGACTGTTTTGTACTTCTAAAAGATAAGGTCCCTGATTTGGAATGAATTCGAGTTCGAAAGTGTCTGCGAAGAGTTCGGAGCGCTCGGCAACTGATAAAGCTGTTCCAGAGTGGCTTTGAAGAGGGTGGGTGGCTGGAAGTTTGTGTAGTAGTTTTTTGTTATTAATTTTGTAGATTGAATTGTCTTGGAAGTTAAGAGTGGATAGGAACCTATCCCATTCATCCTGTCTGTGGGTGGCCAACATAGATCTAATATTTGATATTTTTGGTTTAGGCGACGTTTGATATCCGGGTCACAATTGACATCGTCGTTGGAGGCAGTTTTTGTTAAAGAGAAGGGCGGTAGACGTGTACGGTAATATGATCTATGTGAGAATTGATATTTTGATTTTCCGATTGCTGTCTGGAATGCGAGAGTAAAGTCGGATACTGCTTTATCTATTTTGACCGTTGAGTTTAATGTAGACTGGTTTTATTTTTGGAAAGTTGGTCGAGGACATGTGTGAATTTTTCCCAGTTGTCACGATAGGAGGGCAGGTGGGGGGCAGGCAGAGATTTGTGTGTCGGTGATTTCGAGGAGAACGGGGTTGTGGTCGGAGGATAATTCGTTGAGACTGGATGCTGTGATGATTTGTTCTTTGCTTTGCGTGTGTGGACCTATTTTCTATACCAGGCATTTGCCTTTGCTAGACGAATGCATTTTTGTTTTATTTGAAGAATTTAATTACATGATTGTGCCCATGTTAAGGGTCTAGGTTTGGGTTTATTTTTCGTTTTTTGGTTTGGGTTGGGCGAACGTTCTAGTTCGTGGATATGTTTGTAGGATGACAGTGAGTTAATGTAGAACATTGATTGGCTTGTTTCTTAATGTTTTCTTTTACTGTTGTTTTGCGTGATTGTAAGTGTGGTAGTTTGGGATTTTGAATTTTGATGATGGTAGAAGGTGTGTTTCGTTTATTAAGATGATGTTGGTTTTGGTGTTTTGAATAAAGGCATGTAGTTCGTCGACTTTGTTGATGATGCCGTTTGCATTCCGATGGACAACTGTTCAGATATTCATTGCATTGTGTTATGATTTGGACGAAGGAGTTTATAGTGCTAGTCATAAGAGTTTTCGGGTCATCTGTTGTGGAGATGACGTTCAGAAGCTCTGTTGAAAGTTTGACTATATGTTCTGTTTTAATTTTTGGTGTATTATTTTTTACAGCGTTAGCGAATGACGTTGATTTTTGGGTTAAGTTTGGTTGGGTGGGCTGAGTAGACGTGACGAACGATTAGGTTTTTGGAGGTGGTTGGGGTTTTCTTAACTTTTTCTTCTTTAATGGTTTGTAGGTAGAAAGGGCATCCTCGAAAGTTTGCTGTGTGAGAGTTTCCGCAATTGCAGCATGTGGGGTTTTCTTGCATTCCTTGGTCTGATGGTTGCCTCCGCACTTACGCACCTTGGGGGGTGGCCGCAGTTAGATGAACCATGGCCAAAACTATGGCATGAATAATATTATAGAGTTGTTAATATAATATTGTATATTATTTTATATTTGTATTTACTAATTTTTATATATACGATAACACGATATACCTATTAACTCTCATTGTACAAAACTACTGAACCCTGATGGCTGACCCTACCACCTACATCGA